>APFE031647680.1:0-13665 GCA_000404065.3 Pinus taeda | reverse complement strand
TAGCGTTGGAATCCAGGTAGACCATCATGATCGATCTCTGATTTATGTAATTAGGAACCTGCGTGTTAGCGTTGTGTGATTGTTGCTAGACCCGTGTTGGGCTAGTGGGATCGCCTCTGTTCACAGAGGGGATTTACCAGTTCAACATGTAGAGCCTCCAAAATGTATTCAAAATATCATCCACTTTCACCTTTATCACCACCATTTCACTCACATGTCTCAATTCCATGACCATATAACCTTTCATTGACCTCCATTTTCATAATTATATGGGTTACCTTTGTGTTTTCCAAAAGTTAATGGTTTCTAGTGTTTTAATTGAATTTATGGTTAAAACATAGAAAAATGACATATACTTGCTAATACTTAAAAGTGGTTTGAGTTTCATGACATGTTCAGGTCATTTGGAAGCTTCCAAGGCACTTTATGTGGCCTACAATGCTCAAATTCCAATTCCCTTCAAGATATGGAAGAAAATTTGGATAAAAGTCAAAGAGGATATGTGTCTCATCATTACCTATTTGATTTGTAACTCTATGAGATTTTCTAGGGATCTATGGAGAGAATAATGGACCTCTATTAATGAGGTACCTTGTTATGTTGTTGTATAAATAAGAGAGCCTTATCCTTTCAAAGGCATGTGTAAAGTTGGAGATACTCAAGTGGAAAGTTAAGATTACTTGTGTTTGAATGGAATTTAGATTTAGCACCATGCTAATGAGTGATGTTCACCTTGATTCATAATGCTTGCACTGAGAGCCTCTCAACTTGCCATCTCTAATGCATTTGGATTGGCCATCTACAATGTGTGAGATTTATTGTTTTTCATAGATTAAGATTTATTGCTTTCATAGATTGAGATTTATTTATTTCATATCTTTTCCTTTTTGAGAGGTTAAGAGTGATTATTTTTATTTCTTTCATATCTTTTCCTGTGTGAGAGGTTAAGGGTGATTATTTTTGTTTGCTTTCCTATCTAGAGGTTAAGAGGGATTCTTTTTATTTGATTTCCTATCTAGAGGTTAAGAGTGATTGTTTTTATTTGATTTCTTATATAGAGGTCAAGAGCGATTGTTTTTATTTGTTTTCATATCTTTTCTCGTGTGAGAGGTTAAGAATGATTGATTTTTATTTCATTTCATGGCACGTGTTTTTGATTATTCATTTCATATGATCTTGATTTGATAATGCGCACATGATCCCTTAGAGTAGATTTCATTTCATGTAATTTCAATTCCATGCGCTGTACTATAATTTCTTTTGAGTTGATTATTGAATTAGAATAGGTGAATTTGGTTTTTCATTATTTGGTTTCATAGTTAGATTGATCTAAATTGGAAGTTAATTTCTAGCATATACAGTGCACGCACACTTCGCAAGTTTTACGAAACCCTCGGGTTGACAATTAAATGATAGGTAATTAGTTTGCCTCAATAGAGCGTAAGTACTATGCTAATGACATTGTTGCATTTGGATTGGAAGAAACACTGAGATTGTGAAGCATGTGTAAATCAGCATGGAGGAATGTAAGATACATGGCCTATGTGAAGCCATCATCTGTCACTTGAGTTGGGCGCATTAGGCATTGATCTAATGTAACCAATGATTAACCTGTAAAATCCAACTACATAGAAGAAAAGGATTTAAGTGGTGTAGGAGATAGATTTGGTGTAGGGGAAGATTTTGATCAATGAACCAGTGCCAACGTACATCTTGATAGAGGAAATATGCCAAAATCGATGGTGCAAATAATGCACATGAGTCGAAAACCCTAAACCGATCTAGAGACAAGCATTTTCTGTGGTTTGCAATCATCATATGAGGGAGACTAAAATTTGTCCAATGACGTCTTCTATGCTGGAAGTTGTGATGGCCCACACCTTGGTTTTAATGCAAGAATCTATACCTGTGCAGAAGCCATTGCCTGATAGATGTTTCAGCAAGGAAATTCCAGAGATCATGTGACTTTCAGGCATCCATTCAACTATAGGCACCAGTAGTAAAAGATTTTCATCGCAGTCGAGGGCTTGTATACAGGCCAATTAGTTTAATGTAGTCCATTTTCCCATGCTTTAGGATACTATCCTACCATCGTAAGTCACAACTTTGATAATGGCTTCTCCAATCCTAGTGTTTTTGAGGGTCATGTATTTGCATGGTAATGTTGCAGATCTGAGCAAGATGTACGAGTTTTTTTATTGTCAAGTTAAGCGATCATATTTGTGTAAATGTGATGAGGTATGACTATTTTTGCTATAATGTGGATGTCTTGAAGCTGCCAAGGACTTCACACTCATACATGTGTCAATGGCTAATATTATCGGCGTGAATGGAGATGACCATACATCTCGATCGACAGGAAATGCCCTACTTGGTGCAATGCTTTCCAATCGAATGGATATGGAGTTCGTTTCTCCCATGTGAGGCTTATTACATCAATTTATATTTTTTTTGTGTTGACATAGGTCACCATAGCTACAATGCAACGGATTGGTGTGACTCTCTTACAGATCTGATCAAATGGTATTTTTTCTTTCGGTTGGTTAAAAGTAACAATTTTTCTTATGATATAGGAGTTGTGACCACCCAACAAAGCTCCTATATCAGAAGAATCTCCCAGATATATAATTTTTGGGATTGATGCACTCCCTTTATCTCACTTTGTAGAAGAAGTATGTGAGAATGATGAGGATATGTGCACGTGGATTAATTAATTGATGAACCATGTACCTGAAAAGAATGCCTAGATAATTGGTGATTACAATAACTGGTGACCCATGTAATCCAGTAGATGGGTTATTTTTATATGGACATTGATGTCATATGTACAAAGACATCAACAAGGAAAAACAAAATATTACGGAGTCAATTTTTATTACATGTAAATGGGCATACTATTGTAAGACCTGATATGGCATGTGTACCCCTCGATAATCATGGTTAAAGTCTAGGTTAGACCTAGGTGATAGGGGGGATGTCGGGTTAACAATACCTCAGGTAAAAACTCTAAGGGGGGTACTTGCTAGAGTGAGTGAGATTGTCTCACTTAGCAGGTTTTGGCTGGATTTAGTTAAGGAAACCCAAGTCAAGGTTAAGGGGGGAATTGTTAGGTAAAATTGACTCAGGGTTTGAGTCAAGGTTGACCTAGTTAAATAGTAGTGATTTTTGGCACATGCTATAGTGTACCCATGGTATTATCGTCTATGGTATTGCATGTAATGGAGTGTATAAAAGGCTGGGAATAATTCATTGTAATGCAGGCTTGGAGGTGAGCGGTGAAGGCTCACTTGGATAGATTGGCCACGGTTGTGGGCAATGCTAATGAGATCTCATTGGGTTTGGATTTTCCCCAGGTTTGGGGTTTTCCCAGATAAACATGTGTGCTTATGTTTTTATAGTTGTTGTTGGTTGTTTTTGTACTTATTCCTATGGGTAATTAATTTATGTTCTGCAATCAATTTCATAACAAGATATTTAAGATCGTATGATGGGATCTTCAAAAGAAGGTTCATGGACCAAAGAAGATGTCACATTGGGAATCCCATTCATGGGATTCAAGAAAAAGGATGATATGCAGGCAAGCTAAGATGAAGCAAGAAGGGCCACACCAAAAGATGATCAAAGGACAATCAAGATGAGGTATGTATGCATCAAAGTTTAGTCATGTTATCATTTGTATATAATTGAGTCATGGGATAGTTATATAACATGATCAAGCATGAAATAATCTCTTTCACGAAGAACATGCTCGAAGGCATGTACCACAATGCAATGAAGGTCAACAAAACAATACGCTCACATAATGAGTATAAGATTGCTGACTAAGAAGCAAGAAGAAATGTTGACAAGTCTAGGAAGTAAGAAATGGTGGAATGCTCTCACATGAAGCATTATATGGTTGATCTATATATTTGAGAAGAAACAAATGAAGAAAGAGATCAAGCATGTCGAAGAACACCATGATCACCGAGAATCACTATTTGACAAGATACTTTAAATATATCTCCCGGAAGAACATAGAACAAATATGATAAATGAATAAAGGATCCTTAACACCTATGAAGGCCTTGGAGATATAAAAAGTGTAGATAAATAATTCTACTCTATAGAGATGTCATGATGAAGAAGCCATCCAAAAAAAGAAAAAACAATGTTGAAGCAATATTAGGATGAAGTCATGAAGGGCTACTAGGTCGAAGCATGTAAACAAGCAAGTACAACGAAGTATCCATGATAAGAATATTTCGAAGCATGAACAGGATGAAAAAGGAGTAGCCAAGATGATAAGAAAACATGATGAATGACAAGAAAGCCACCTTCCATGAAGGAATAAATAACATGACAAACCAGGGAGGAAAGTGATCGATGGATGGTGCCCGACCTAGAAAACATTTGAACAAAGACTTCATGACATGAAAGAATGGAAGGAGATCAAGCATCTGAAGGACTCTGGAAGAAGAAGTTGCTGATGAATGAAAGAGTCCCTAGTTAAGAGGTAGCTTTGACAGGTCCCTAATCAAGAGGGAGTTTTGGATCACCCCTGATTAGAAAGGAGTGACAATTGTGTTTTTCCATTTCATGAGTCATGCACTAGACCAGGACTAACAACCACAAGTCTATATGAAGGCCATGAATGGAAATGTAGACACAAAATAGACACTACATTATTGTCTTCACTTGGGAAGAAAGAATGGGAGGAGTGGGTAATCATATGGAATTAGATACTCTTTGAGGGTGTGCAGGGAATCCAAGACAAGAGTAGGCAAGAGGACCGATATTCTTTGAGGGCTAGGAACCCAAGCTAAGAATAGTCCTAGAAGGTCATACTCAGTGAACACCTAGGTGGGTATGTACCTTGAGAGACAATGATGAAGGTGTCTATAAATAATTGGTCTCACCAACATTGTAGCTCATGGTCTCATAAAGAGATGGATTTGTTAGTCAAGGCCTTGGACTATGACAATGCTAATGGGTATGATGCTATAACAGATATATTGCTAATTTGGTTTCTATTATGTGAATTATTCAATATTCATAATAGCCAAACATCTTGTAATGTTCTATGAATACCTCCATAGTTAAGAGGGAGTGTTGAAGGAAGTGTAACTAGGTTTGGTCTTCATAAATGTACTTTTGATATTTTTACTTATTCATGAAATAAATATTATTTTTATAATATATGTTAATGAGTTTCTTTCTCATTGAAATAGGTCTAGCACATGTCAAAGTGATATAGGTGAGTCAAATAGTTAAAATAAAATGTTGAAGGCATTAAGGGCATGTTACAACATGTATAAATATATATGTAAGTCGAAGGGATAACCTCAAAGCAAGGTCAAGTCTACTCCTATGCAATGGAATCATCAAAATCTCCTTCAAGCATGATACACCACCATGGAAACTATCTAAAGTATTCTCAAAAAATCAGCCTCCAAAACATCCCTCAAACTCGACCTATAAACAAGGTGACTAATCGGCCTTATAATCGGCCTAAACGAAGGGACAATCCTATACTAATAGAGGTTGTCCACTCCAAATATAATGCACCAATTTAGCTCTGAAATCCACAAGAGAAAGAGGACAAGAATAACGAAGGAAGCCGAGGTAAAGGGTCTACTATGGCAGTGAAGTAAGGAGGAAGAACAACAAATATTGAGGGACTGTTTTCTAGGGTATACATAGTCACATGTGCGAGGAAATGAAGGATAGTCTGTGGCTATACTAGCAGTGAGATTACAATTATATATTCTTCCTTATTTGGGCTTGTGACTTAGGTCTATTAGGCCCCATAATAAAACAAAGAAGAGGGTCTCTCCAGCGAAGGAAAAAGGAGCTAAAATCTTAAAGGAAACCTCCCACACATGCGAGAAGGTAGGGCTGCAGTACCACTATATCAAGTATTCACTATAAATCAAGAAGAAACTCGATTGAGAGAAAGAAGGTATAGTCTTGGTGAAAGATATCACTAAGGATCAAATATTATAGTATTTTCTAGAACTAGTATAAGAGAGCCTACTACCAAGGAGTAGAAGAATGAAGTGCCAGAAGAAGGAGGACGAAGTGCTGGAAAAAAAAGTGTCGGAAGAAGTGTCTGGGTATATGGTTTAGAAAGGAGTGAAGACTTGACTTGTGCTTGGAGGATATCTTTGTCAAGGTCTAGGGCTTGGAATTGATCAATAGAAGCTTCAATAAGATACTTTCACTAAAGGGTTTTCCTCTTAGGAGAAGAGAGGTTTTGGCCCTGGCAAAGAACAATATCTTGTGTTCTTGCTTTTATGTTTTGGTAGCAGTTCATGAACTACACACATATGCACTAATAATAAGAAGAAGAATAATAATCTAATAAGGAAAAGTAAAAATACTCCACAAATTTTTATCAAGTAATGAAGAATCATACTACACTACTTTTCCCTAAATTCTTCAAAAATATTGACTGCTTGGCCCTTCTAGTTGAGGCTTTGGATCTTTTCCTTTAAGTGGTGTGGAGGTTATCACTAATTTTTATTCTTCTTCCTTTAGAGATTCTTCCTCCTAAAGGCTAGGTGACTCCTGAATGGTAATGAGAGTGGGATATGGTGGTTAAGGATTTCTAGTGGGATTTATTTTGTTTCTCTTCCTCCTTCTGAAGTAAATAGGGGCTTCCCTTGGTTTCCTCACTTTGGAATTTGTTGGGGCGCTTAGGGATTCTAAGTTAGGAACAAATATTTCTTCTTAGTTCTCTTTTGGAGTGCTCTCATTTCCCCCTTTTCCCTCTTCTTCTCTAGTCTTGTTGATGTATCAATATCCTTCTGGGGCTTATGAGCCTCTGATTCTATTAAATTTAGCTTGACTAGCCCTACCTCAACTATCTCTACCTCTTCCTTTGTTTCAACATGTGCCTCTGCCTTTTTTTTCCTCCTTCTTTGTCTTCTCTTCTAGATCTTCCTTTGATTCTTCCCCTTTTATTTTAGCTTCTTATTTTTTCCTACTTAAATTTCGTCTTATATTCTACCTCCTCTAGCTCTAATTGAGGTTCTAATTCAGTCTCCAAGAAAGCTTCCTTGTCCATTCAGTGAATTCATTAGAGGAGATAGGGTTCTGTAGGTTTTCCAAGGCATCTAGGACTATCAATATGATCAAACCATAGTGAGCTAGATAGTTATGATTTCCCACTTTTTCTCTTATGTTCATCTCCTTTAAGGACATAAGGAGAAAGTAAGGAATGTTTAGTCTCTATTGGGAAGGTAAATCCAGTTGAAACCTTAATTGGTAAAAAAGCTTAAACTAGTAGGCATATACAATGTTGAGCCTCCCCTCATAGGAAATGTAATTGAGGATATGGTAAGTCACTTGACCCCATGGGTATGGAAGAATTTCTCTTCTAAATCCATTCTCATCTTCCATAGGTTGTTTATTTTGGAGGACTTTTTTTTCTTAGCTATGACTACCTCAAGCCTCTCCTCCTTACTCCATTTCAACCCTCGATGCTACCAATGAGATCCTCATTTAGATAGATAATTAGGTGTCTGACCATAGTAGTTAGCTCATTCCCTATTAAATTCCCCCCCCCCCCCCCCCCCCCCTCGATGGCTTAGTATAATTCTTATAGAATGATCAAGGAACTGTCTTTTACTGCAAAAAAGCCTAGTAAGATTTCCTATACATTGCAGGGTTGATCATTTCCACCATAGAAGCTTAGGGAGGAAATTGAATTGAGAGGCATGCTAGGAATCTAAAAAGAAAGATGATGGTTGGAAAATGAGTAAAAGTTGGATCTGCACCTCTCTTATGATCCCTTGTCTTTCTTCCCCTTTTTATTTTTTCCCTATTTCCCCATTTAATTAATATTTATATTAAATTTTAAACATAAATAGAATTCATTCCTATCTCCTTAATTCTTCCCTCCTCTCTGTTTATTTATATCATATATTATCTCTTTACCTTGTTTTAATTCTTTTTAATTAATATCAAACATTAAGCTCCTAATTACTTCATTAATATATAACCTCTCTTTTCCTTATTCTTTATAATATATAATATTTTAGTTCTAAACCTTATTTGGTTTCCATATTATTTATAAACTGCTATGAAACATTTTTAACTTATTCTTAACACCCTTTTGATTTTATGATTATTATTAACATTTATTTTATAACTAAATTTATAATATTAATTAATTCCTATCCCTTTGAGATTATTTTGACCCCTACTCTTAAAATCTTTTCACCTTATTCATTATTATAGAAATTATGAGCATTATTTAATATTACAACACTTCTTTTTAATATCTATAATTCTCCTTAACCTCCCTTATAGCTTTATTATTATTTAATAAACACTATTTTTATTAATAAATTATTCTTAACCCCCCTCATTAATTTTCTTAACAATATATTACTATTATTAGTACTCATAAAATCTATTTTTCAACCAATTTAGATTATTTAATAATTTGTAACTAAACTAAATATATTTTTTTAATTAAATTAAGAAAATTATTATTTGGTCTAACTAATCTAACAATGGCTAATTTTTTCACTGGCTAGTTTTCATCAGCTAACCTTGGGCCATGATGCATCCTTGCTATTTATACATGAAGATTCTATTATTTTTTTACCTCGTCCTGAAGATGAATCACATTAGTTGGTTCAAAACGTCGAATAAATCATGATGATGTTATTAATCTGAAAGACATTTATCTACAATATGGATCACAAAAATCTCAGATCTAACATTGGGGAATGTTAAAATAGAGAAAAGTTGACAAAATATTCAATGTTGGGGAAAGGAAAAATTACATCATGCACCCCTCTCTTATTTGACACACCATGTTCTTAGGTAAATAGTCAACCCATCCACATGCCGTCTCTATTGGAATTAAAATTGTAAAATGTAGAGTGTTTTTTCTAATAATTGAGGTGTTTTTTCGCAACACTTGTGCCAACAATTAGTGAGGATAAACTTTCACTTATATTTTCTTTGAATATTTCCTTTGCTTTTCAAGGATTCGATGGTTGTTCTAGGTGAAATCAACCTTCCTGTAGCACTTTGTCAGTCTCTTATAGATAATTCCTGTCGATTCCTATAGTTTCTTCTAGTAGGCTAGCTTAGAAAATTGTAGTTGGGTTGATCCCTTGTAGTAATGGTATGGCCTTGTTGGAGTTTTAAAACATTTTTTCATGCAAAATAGGCTTGGAGAACCCCAACTTAGGTGGTCATTTTTTGAGGTGATGGGTTCAATGTGCGATGGTGATTTGGCCCCATATACCATGTCATGCTTCACATTCCACAATGAGTAATCACTTAAGACCCACCCTCTCATGTCTTTTCCTTTTTTGTCTTGTTCTTCTCCCACACATGTGAGTTTCTTTTGGAGAAAAGTTAAGTTCATTGCTAGATATGCCTGAGGCTATTTTTCTAACTAAATATTGTTATAGAACCTTTAATTCTTACGCTTCTAATGTTTCCTCAATCTATAATAGGTTCAAAGGGTGAGGTTTTGACTGATGCATACTTGTGTGTTACCTTCATTGTTTCTTGCAGGTGTCATGGATGTTGTTGGTGTAGATGTGGAGGCTGCCTTTAAGGATATTGTTCAAAACTTATATGTGGTTGTTTCCTTTTGTCATTCCAAGAGGTAAATCCACAAAGCAAATTTTTCTCTTGCATTAAAATTGATCATAGATATATACATGGAAGGAGAGACTCTTGGGTTTCATCTCCTAGTGTCTCTTCATCTTCTAATTCTCCTTATTTTCTATTTACAATATTTACATGGTTTACCTAATCCCAAACATTAGGTGTCAAAATTCCCCCCTAATCTGAAGGGATGTTGGTGAGTCTAAGCATTATTATGAATATTTAAAACTTTTCTCTTCCAAGTGCTTTGGTGAAGATGTCTACAATCTGCTCATTTGTGGAGGAATGGCGTAGCTAGATTGTCTTGGCCTCAACATGATGTCGAATGATGTTAAGTCCCTATAATACTAGTGATTACCCCATTACTATTGTAGTTATATCCCTTATTAATATTGTTGTTCCCCTATTGTCCCCATATTGTTATTACTGTGCCCCATAGAATCCCTCTAGTGTTATTTTTGTGCCTTTATATTATTATTGTTAGGTTTGGCTGGGTTTATTGTGACTCCTTAGATCCTTATATAGAAAGGGGTTTTTTCATTTGAATCATCAAGGATCATTCATTTGGGGTAATGTAAAAGGAGGTTTCACCCTAGAAGAGGCTGAATTCTAGGCATTGATCTATCTTTTCCCTTTTTGTGAGTTGGTTTCATAACAATTGGAATTAGAGCTTTTGAATTTTAGGGTTTTGCTGCTCCAAATAGGTCACGTGCATTTTCGCTATAACCTTTTTTATGTGATGTTTCAAAAGTAAACAAAACCCATTTGAGATGAAAATTCACTACATTGGGGTCCAAATTTCAGAGCTTTTCGTGCTATATTTGGTGGAGTATGATTTGAGGAAGTTGGTCTTTTCACAGACTCCTGAAATAACACTCCAAACAGGTGACCTAGGGAAAACATCATAACTTTCCTCTCTGAGAAATTGGATTGAAAATTCAAATAGGAAGGTACAGAAGAGGATAGACTTTGTTCTTGTATATATTTTTCCAGAGCCAAAGGTCGAAACAGGGCACGTGGCACGTCGTACAAGTCACTCTACTGAACTAGTCTATAATCAGGTCACTGTGGGAGATTTGGCATAAATCTTCCTTGGAGAATCCAATTTGGGTCAGAATGGTGGCATTGGAAAGAGGACACAGAGGGCTATTGCAGGTCACAATTTCAGAACTGAATGATCCGTAATTACAGAGATACATTTGAGGCAATATCGAGCTCCTACAAAGTGAAAAAGGTGTGTAGATTTTTTTAAAATTTTTGCTTAAGCTTGGTTTGAAAAATTATTTTGAAGGAATTCAAAGGGCATAGTAGAGCATTATTACTGGTAACTAATGCCACAAGGAGATAAAATGCAAACACCTAGTAAGCAATGTGAAAGATCTAGCATGACTCATGAAGAAGAGGAAGAAATGCTACATGATATATCAAAATTACAAGACCAAGTGCAACAAATGTCACTCTCACAAAAGCTAACAGAAGCTAAGATAAATGGTGTGGAGTCTAAGATAAATGGTGTGGAAGCTAAGATGGACAATTTGAAGATAGATTTGAAGACAGAATTGAAGAGAGACATGGAAGATTTGAAGAAAGATTTGACAAAGTTTCTACAAGAAATACTTACAAATGGTGAAAGGGTAGTAAAGAAACTCATTATGCGAACAAAAGAAATGTTAATCATGATTTCATAGACTCTAATGTTGGATTGAAGACCCACCATATTCCAAAAATAGATATGAGGAAGTTTTATGGCAAGGATCCCACAACATGGGTATTACAGATGGAGCAATTTTTCGATCTCAATAATGTCCAAAACACACAAAAGGTACATATTGCAACTTTATATTTGGAACCAAATCAGTTTGTATGGTATCAATGACTTTTCTCTTGTAAACAAATTATCACTTGGGTAATTTTTACGGAAGAATTGACAACACATTATGAGGATACGAAAAGCAACAATTTTTTTAGCCAATTGATAAGTCTCAAAGAAAAGGGTTTAATAATGGATCATATTGAAGAGTTCCAAAAATTGAACATAAGGGTAAAAAATATTCCAGAGGAGCATAGGATTGATGTGTTCATAGGGACTTTAAAGGATAATATCCAACATGATGTTCGCCTGTGGGAACCTGATTCATTAGAGAGGGCATTCAGGTTAGCAAGAAAAATGGAAAGCAAAATTATGGAAACCAAGAAGCATACCACTCACAACTATAAAGATGGAAGTGTTGTTGCCCCTAGTCTTCCACAAGCTATAAGGTTGACACCACAACAATTGGAAGAAAAAAGAGCAAAAGGGCTTTGTTACAGTGGTGATAGCAAATACACTAAAGGTCATAAGTGTGCTGAGAAGAAATTATTCTACATAGATTGTGAAGAGGAAGAAGAAAATGAGCAAGAAAGGTCAAAAGAAGAGGATATACTCCAAGAACAAAGCCTACAAAAAGAAGAAATGAATCCGACCATATCTTGTAATGCATTGGTTGGAATTACCTCTCCTCAAACCATCAAGATAGAAGGACAAATCAAGAAGAAAAAGGTAATAGTGTTGATTGATTCAGGAAGTACCCACAATTTATTCATTGTAAGGTAGCAAAAGAATTGAATTGCTTCCTATATCCAGCACCAGAGTGTCAAGTGATGATTGCAAATGGAGGAACAATAAATCGCTCTGGAAAGTGTCATAATATCAAGCTATCCATGGGAGAATATGTATTGAATAACCCAATGCTTTCCATTCCAATGGGAGGTGTTGATGTTGTACTAGGAGTTCAATGGCTGCAATCCTTCGGTACAATAGCTTTTAATTTTCAAGGAATTTTCATGAAATTCTTTGTGGAAGGAAAGGAAGTGGAATTAAGGGGTATTGCAAGGAAACCATGAAAGATAATCAGTTCTAACAGTGTGACAAAGCTTCTGAAAAAGGAACAAAGAGGTGTAATTGCACAATTATGTTCACTAGATGTTTCCATATTGGAATCATCTATTTCTGCAGATCTCCAAAAAGTCTTGGACAATCATTCCAAGGTATTTGAGACTCCCAAATATCTCCCACCTATTCGTGATCATGACCATGCTATTCATCTAATTCCATGAAGTGTTCCTCCAAACATCACGCCGTACAGATATCCCTATCCCCAAAAGAGTGAAATTGAACGTATGGTTGCAGAAATGCTAGAGGCTGGTATAATTTAACCGAGTCAAAGTTATTTCTCTGCTTCAGTATTATTGGTGCACAAGAAGGATGGATCATGGCACATGTGTCTGGATTATAGAGAGCTCAATAAGCTCACTATTAATGATAAGTTTCCCATTCCTGTCATCGATGAATTACTGGATGAATTGCATGGATAGATTTACTTCACCAAGTTGGACCTTCATTCAGGATATCATCAAATCAGAATGAATACTGAAGACATTCTGAAAACAACATTTAGAACTCATGAGGGTCATTATGAATTTTTGGTCATGCCTTTTGGCCTTACCAATGCACCTTCAACATTTCAAGGTTTGATGAATTCAAGTTTCAAACCATTCCTTAGAAAATTTGTGTTAGTATTTTTTGATGATATACTAATCTACAACAAGTCTTGGAAGGATCATGTTGAACATGTTGACAGGTGCTACAACTATTGGAGGAGAAACAATTATATGCAAAAAGATCCAAATGTTTATTTGGAGTACAAGAGGTCGAATATCTGGGTCATATTGTATCTCATGAAGGAGTTAAGGTAGATCCTAGCAAAATTAAAGCCATTAAGGAATGGAAAATCCCCACATCCATAAAGCATCTTCCAAGATTTCTCGGGTTGACAGGGTATTATTGCAAGTTTGTTTAGAATTATGGGAGATTAGCAGCACCTCTAACAACATTATTGAAGAAAGATCCATTTTCATGGACTTTAGAAGCAACAAAGGCCTTCAAACATCTTAAAGAGGCAATGTGCCAAGCACTCGTCTTAGCTACACCAAACTTCACAAAAACCTTTATTGTGGAATGTGATGCTTCAGGAAATGGAATTGGTGCTGTTTTAATGCAAGATGAAA
>APFE031647676.1:0-13603 GCA_000404065.3 Pinus taeda | reverse complement strand
TTTCCTTCCTTTTGCTTAGCAATTTCCCCATTAAAGGGTTTCGAACTTATTCCGCTTGGCTGTAGTTTGGCGACCCGAATACGGGTTCTTCCTGTTTTTAAACTGGTTAATATATATATATTGTACTGTTTTGGTCACGGACCTCCAGAAGTTTTAATGTCTGTTTTACATACTTTCGTCCTTCCAGAATTTTAAGAAGGGATTCAGGTTTTCGGCCTGTTCAAAATAGTTTGCTTAATATGAATATTTAATGGTCGTTCAGATACTCTCGTTTATCTTACGGAATACTTCTTGATTTGGCATATGAGGTTAACCGATCTTAGTTTTTCTTTTAAAAAATTGTGCTTGAAGTTATTGGGGCTTTTACTGCTCGGCTTAAGGCTACCTAGTCATGTACTGCTTGTCTTTACAGATGTCTTGCCAGGTTCATATGCGTTATTCTTTACGGATATTTCCGCCATGTATAAGTGCTTAACTTCATATTTTTATGTTGAAATCGAACGTCTTGAATTGTAGTTCGTTTGTGAACTCCGGCGATAATACGCCACTGATTCCGCGTGAGAGATTCTGGTCTCTCAGGAGTAGGGTTTCATACTCGCTGGTTGTTCTTGGTATTTGTTCTAACTCGAAATACTCGAGGGAAAATATATTTCTCTGAGCTGAGATCTCAGACGCGTCCCGCGTATACAGAGTAGTGATCTCTTCCATTATACAGCAAATGTGGACCGAATCTTTGAGTGCATGTGCGAATGTAAAAATATCATGATTTTCTTTAAAAAGAGTTTTTGTTTAATTATAATACTGCCCTGTTCGATCGGGGTCACCTTTACATTTACAATTTCTCTAATAAGAATTGTGTTTTGAAAACAGATTAGCTCTTCGCATTGGAAATGTTTAATATTCATTCCGATATTTACTTGCAGCTTATCTGAGATGTTTTTAATTGTTACCGTCCTCTTCGAGGTTATATAATACTCTGTTTTTTTTTTTTTTTATTTATATATATATACAGTTTCGAATTCTTTTTCCAGAGATTAAATATCTCAGAAATAATTCATTATGGCATTTAATATATTCCCGATTTCTGCAAATATCATTCTGTTCGCATTTACTTAAATCTAAATTATTCAACTGTGACTCACCCTCTTTATTCAATACTCAACGAATTGCAGAACATGTAAGAGACTTATACTGCTGTTAGCTAGGTTATTGTCTACACACTGTCAACTAATACGGAAGAAATATGAGAAGTCGCTAATTACTTAGTGGTGACAGTACATACCTGTACTGGCACTATGATTTCCAGATCTTCTTCAACCTGAAGATGATTGTTTCTTGTTGCTTGTTTTCCACCCAACCTTGAGACTAGTCCATACAGACTAATCCCCCCCAAGCTCTCTGCTAGGCCCCTGCCTCAGCAATACTTTGCACTTTTCTGTGCAGGTGCTATCTGGTCTTCACCAGACTTAGCACCTCTTTCCTTCTGATCTCTTTTTTTTTTTTTTTTTTCTCCAAAAAAACCCCCCCAGGGTCTTTTCCTCCATCTACATATGGGGAATGGAGAAGCAGTTAGGGTTTCCTCCCTCATAACTGTTTCTTGATAGATGTATATACATGTATATCCAGTTAACAGAAAAATCAGTTTAACTGTCCAGAAAGAAAATGAAATAACTTTTTAATCCAAGTTATTATAGACAATTTACTCACTTCAGATTTCAACTTGGAGAGATAATATTTTCACCATACATATTTATATGTAAAAAAAAAGGTAATAGTCTTTGTTTCACCTTTTTCCTCAAGATGGTAAAACAATTAATTTATTCACTTAGTTATCTAGATCATTACATCTCCTCCCCCTGAGATTGGACACCGTCCCGGTGGCCTTCCTCCATGAACAAAGCTGGATATGTCCTTTTCATTAATTCTTCATCCTCCCAAGTGGCCTCCTCAGGCCCGTAGTGTCGCCACTGGACCTTAACTTGGAAAATGACTCGTTTCCGCAGCTGCACTTCTCTCCGGTCGAGGATGTTCAGAGGTTCGACCAGAACCTCTCCTTCCGGTTCGACCTGTATCACACAATTCTAGAGTTAGTTTTTTCCTTTCAATAACATTTTAACAGCTTATTGCAGCAACAATTACTACCTGAATGTCCCGCCATTGAATCACATGCTTGGGGTCATAAACATATTTTTTGAGTACTGAGACATGGAATACGTTGTGGACTCGGATGTGGCTTGGCAGAGCAAGTTGATATGCTACTGGACCAATCCTAGCCAGAATCTGGAAAGGTCCACAGAATCGGGGTGCCAACTTGGCACATCCACCCCATTGTAAGGTACTCCTTTTTGTTTGAATTCTGATGTATACGTGTTCACCCACCTGGTATTCCTTAAATCTTCTTTTCCGATCAGCAAAGTTTTTATGTCTGTCTTGAGCAGCTTTCAAATTTCCACGCACCTTTTTCACCATTTCTTCCATCTCTTTGAGCATCTCAGGTCCCAAACGGAGCTTATCCTCGGGTCCTCCCCAACTAGAAGGTGTGCGGCATTTGCGACCGTACATAACTTCGAAGGGGCTCATTTTGGTGGAGGTGTGATATTCATTATTATATGCAAATTCTACTAAATGTAGATATTCTTCCCATAATGTGGGTTGTTGCATCACATAAGCCCTCAACATATCTTCTACCACCTGATTAACCCGCTCAGTTTGCCCATCGGTCTGGGGGTGATATGCTGTACTAAAATTCAGTTGAGTTCCTAAATCAGCGAATAATGTCCTCCAGAAGGCTGATGTGAATTTCACATCACGATCAGAAATTATCTCCTTTGGAAGCCCATGTAGTTTAAACACATTTTTCATGAAAACATGAGCAATTTGTGTGGCTTTAAATGTGGACTGTACTGGTATAAAGTGCGCAGCTTTACTCAGTTTATCCACTACCACCATAATAGAATCGTTGTTCTTTTTTGTCTTAGGTAACCCCGTAATAAAGTCCATGGAGATGATTTCCCATTTCCATTCTGTAATGGGCAGGGGTTGCAGTAATCCCGCTGGATGTTGGTGTTCTGCCTTAATCTGCTGGCATTCCAAGCATCGGGCTAAATACTCAACAATATTCTTCTTCATTCCTGGCCAGAAATACTCTTTCCGGATGGCAGTAACCATTTTCTGATATCCTGGATGCCCCGCATAGTGGCTGGTATGAAACTCGTCCATGATGAGATTTTTAATTCCTTCCTGATTGGGTATATACAGTCTTCGTTTGAAATATATCATTCCTGATTCATCCAACTCATAATCTGATGAGCTTGTCAATTCCGTAGGTTGTTGTAACTGTAATTTTAATTGCTGGTAATTGACATCTTGCTTTGAAACTTCTTTGACCATTTCTAAAATAGGGCTCTTCCAATTACTAACAGAAACTTCATATAAATGTTGCACCTTTCGGCTTAAGGCATCTGCTACCCGGTTCTCCTTCCCTTGCAAATGTTTGATTTCAAAATCAAAACCGCTCAGAAAATCCATCCATCGTGCTTGTCGAGCATTCAAAGTGGGCTGACTGAAATAGTTGGTCAGGCTATGATGATCAGTGAGCAGTAAAAACTTCCTGCCCACAAGGTAGTGTCTCCACATTTTTAAGGCATGGATGACAGCGGTTAGCTCCAAATCATAAGCAGAATATTTCTGCTCATGTTCCTTTAATTTCCGAGACTCGTAAGCGACTACTTTGCCTTCTTGCATTAAAACTCCACCCACTCCTTCTTTGCTTGCATCCGTACATACCACATAATCCTTATCAGGATCAGCTATTCTCAAGATAGGGGCCGTGGTAAGCAAATGCTTCAATTGTTCGAAACTTTGCTGGCACCTTGGGGTCCAATGGAATGTTTTTCCCTTTTTCTGTAATGAAGTGATGGGAAATGCAACCGTAGAGAATCCTTCCACAAATCTTATATAGTAACCAGCCAGACCCATAAAAGATCGAATATCAGCCACATCCTTTGGTACAGGCCAGTCCATTATGGCCTTTATCTTTTCTGGATCTACCGCAATTCCCTCCTTAGTAATCACATGACCCAAATATTGAATTTCCTTCTTGAAGAAATCGCATTTACTAAATTTTGCATATAGTTGATTTTCTCGGAGAGTCTGCAGCACTTTTCTCAAATGTTCCTTGTGTTCTTCCATAGTGCGAGAATACACTAATATGTCATCAATGAATATCAGCACAAATCTGTCTAGATATTGATGGAAAATACTGTTCATTAAGCACATGAATGTTGCGGGAGCATTGGTAAGTCCAAATGGCAGAACCACGAACTCATAATGACCATATCTGGTTCTGAAGGCTGTTTTTGCGATATCCTCGTCCTTAATTCGGATTTGGTGATAACCAGATCGCAAATCAATTTTAGAGAACACCGTTGCACCCTTCACTTGATCGAATAGCTCGTCGATCCGGGGTAAAGGATATTTATTCTTGATGGTTAACTTATTTAACTGACGATAGTCAATGCACATTCGGAAAGTTCCGTCTTTCTTTTTAACAAACAGCACTGGGGCTCCCCACGGGGACACACTTGGACGTATATAATTTTTGTCCAAAAGTTCTTGCAACTGCATTTTTAGTTCGGTCAATTCAGGTACGCTCATTCTATATGGTGCCCGGGAGACCGGTGCTGCCCCTGGGACCAACTCAATGGTGAAATCTATGTTCCTTTTTGGGGGCAACCCAGGGATTTCTTCCGGAAACACATCTGTGAATTCTTGAATTACAGGGATGTTATTCAAGATGGCTGCTTTATCTTTGGAATCTGCATAACCCACCTGGATTGCATAGATCTGGCATCCTTTCCTCACACATTTAACCAGCTGATTTGCTGTTATAGGCCGTACCTGTACGGGTCGTTTAATTCCCTGCATTTCTTTTTTATTTCCCAGGGAATCTTTAAAGTAGATCACCTTAGTCTTACAGTCCACTAGTGACCAGTGCTTTTCCAGCCAGTCCATGCCAATAAGAATGTCATAGGAGCCAAGAGGAAGTATATTTAGATCTGCAGTTATTGGCTGTCCAGCTATGGTAAAGGAACAATCCTTTATCTTAGACACCACTCGCCTTTTGGCCCCCGTGGCCAATTGCACCAGCCAGGGACTTTTAAACTTAGTGGGTTGTAATTTACAGTGTTCTACTACTTTTGGACTTACATAACTCAGTGTAGCCCCTGGGTCAATTAAAACAGATACAGTAAGGTTTGAGATATTACCTTCGAACTCGACCATAGTTGGCTGATACTCCGCCTGATGGTCTTCCAATGCTGCATTAATCCTCGGCAAGCTGCGTCCCACTTCACCAACTGTTGAGGCTTCATGAATCTGGGACAGTTGTTCCGCTCCTTTCCGCTGCGGACAGTTTTTAATGTAGTGGGGTCCCCCACAACCCCAGCACTTCACTGGGGGTCGGGTGGTTCCCTCATTATCCAAACGTATTTGCTGTCCACTGCCTTTGGGTTCACTGTTCGGTCTCAATTTGGAGGCGTTTCTATCTGGAGTTCTGCTACTCAAACCTTTGCCACTCCATCTACTTCCACTGCTGCGACTTCCTTTACTGTTTCCAATTGACTTAAAACCCTTCCTTTCATTCCATTTCTTGCCGACTGCTTCTCCTTTTTGTCTACCTTGTTGATAACAAATTCTGGCCTTTCGAATAACTTCATCCATTGACTTGGGATTGTCAAATTCAATCCTTTCTCGCATGTAAGGTGGTAAGCTGCTTACAAATCTCTGCACCTTTGCCTTTTCTTCTCGTATATGGGGGACGTAACGGAGCAGAGAAGTGAAGCGGGTGATGAACTCATCCATAGTCTGCTGCCCCAAACGTAAATCATGGAACTCCCTTGCCTTCTCATCATAGAACCGTTCTGTTAGATATCTCTCCTTAAAGTACCTTTGGAAATTGTCCCAGGTGATGGTCTGTTCAGTGACCCCTTTGACTATCTTCACTTCCTCCCACCACAAGGTGGCCTTTCCCTGCAGCTGAAAAATAGCCAATCTGGCTTTAAGATTGTGATTGTACTCATAGAGTTGAAAGTATTTGTTCATATTAATCAACCATGCTTCAGCGGCTTCCTCCTGTTCTCCATCAAAATGCGGGGGTTTGATTTTCCGAAATTCCCCTTGCAATTCCACCCTTTGTTTCTTCGAAGATTGCTGCTCATTCATATTGTCAGAACGTTCTTCCTGCTCCTCTGAACCTTCAGAGGGCACAGGGTGATTTTGTTCCTCCGACAACTTCTGCTGTTCCATGCTAGGATGAACTGGTACTTGATTTTGTCGTTCAGATAGACTTCTCAGTATCCTTTCCTGTTCCATTGCCAGTCTGGCATTGTCTTCTCGCAACCTTGCCATTTCATTTTTAAGTTCTTGTACGGTTTCTAGAATGGCTTGGTTTGTAGTTCTGGTCTCCTCCCCAAGCTGAACCCATAGTTCTGGATTATGTTCGAATCCAGATACTCCTGGCCCTACTCCAGGTCTATGAGTTGTACTGTCAGCCCTCCTCATCCGGTAATTTCTTGATATATATATTTTTTCGATCCTGTACTATCAACATGAAAATACTAATAAGAGAACAACAAAATAAAATAATATTAATTATATTTTGCCCAGAGGCCTCAGTTTTGTAACTGGGCTCTGATACCATATGTCATAACCCACATCACATTAGTGTAAATATTAATGTTACCACAGCGCAATCAAAATTTTGTTTTTCGATATTTATTTATTGTTCTGAGGATATATATTAATGTTTCGTGCTATGGTAATATTACCAACACATAACCATGGTATTTGATGTCTGGCAACGTTATATCGCATTTAATATTCACCAACCAACGTATATGGAACGATCCCCTTTTGATTCATCAGTACCCGGCGATCTTGACTATTCAACGATCCTGGCTTGGCTTGAGGACAAGTGTCCCGCCTGAACGCTGCCGATTCATTGAGCCTGATCGCAGATCGCGAGGAAGCAGCGGCTTGATGGCGAGGACAGCTGTTCGGCTCCTTGGGATGAGGACAGAGATCGACGGCAGAGAGTCCATCCCGCCATCGTTCGAGATCGCCTTGGCTATCTCGCCTTGCAAACCCCGCATAAGGTTTCTGAAGTCCATTCCGCGGAGTCATTGTGCCGAGGGGGTTCTGGTGCGCGCGTCTTCTCCTATCCTGCCAACCGCTCAGGTGACTTGCTTGCGCTCTGGTTTGCAATGGAAACTGTCGAATTGTTCACCCATTTTATCTTTCTGAAGGTTTCATGGTTTATTTGATTCAGTATTCCTGATATTGCGAATGTTTCTTATAGTTTATTGATAAATGATGTGGTCTGCAGTTCATCTAACCGCGCGTAGTTGGTGAACAGGTTCATGAATCTATTCCACCTTGAAATACCACAGCTGGGTATCAATGGCGACCTCTACCAGGTAAGAGCTACGCCCATAGATTAAATTAAGGTTTGAAACTATGGCGTCGGTTTAATGTCCTTCTTCTCTTTGTCAGGTGGTTTCATTTTCTACAAAGATGTGAGTCTGTTTTAAGGTTTTGGCCATAATGCCATTTACGGAAGCTATTGAGACTCCTCGCCATTACTACCCATTCCAGGGTTTTGTTTTCTTTCCTTTTGCTTAGCAATTTCCCCATTAAGGGGTTTCGAACTTATTCCGCTTGGCTATAGTTTGGCGACCCGAATACGGGTTCTTCCTGTTTTTAAACTGGTTAATATATATGTATTGTACTGTTTTGGTCACGGACCTCCAGAAGTTTTAATGTCTGTTTTACATACTTTCGTCCTTCCAGAATTTTAAGAAGGGATTCAGGTTTTCGGCCTGTTCAAAATAGTTTGCTTAATATGAATATTTAATGGTCGTTCAGATACTCTCGTTTATCTTACGGAATACTTCTTGATTTGGCATATGAGGTTAACCGATCTTAGTTTTTCTTTTAAAAAATTGTGCTTGAAGTTATTGGGGCTTTTACTGCTCGGCTTAAGGCTACCTAGTCATGTACTGCTTGTCTTTACAGATGTCTTGCCAGGTTCATATGCGTTATTCTTTACGGATATTTCCGCCATGTATAAATGCTTAACTTCATATTTTTATGTTGAAAATCGAACGTCTTGAATTGTAGTTCGTTTGTGAACTCCGGCGATAATACGCCACTGATTCCGCGTGAGAGATTCTGGTCTCTCAGGAGTAGGGTTTCATACTCGCTGGTTGTTCTTGGTATTTGTTCTAACTCGAAATACTCGAGGGAAAATATATTTTCTCTGAGCTGAGATCTCAGACGCGTCCCGCGTATACAGAGTAGTGATCTCTTCCATTATACAGCAAATGTGGACCGAATCTTTGAGTGCATGTGCGAATATAAAAATATCATGATTTTCGTTAAAAAGAGTTTTTGTTTAAATATAATACTGCCCTGTTCGATCGGGGTCACCTTTACATTTACAATTTCTCTAATAAGAATTGTGTTTTGAAAACAGATTAGCTCTTCGCATTGGAAATGTTTAATATTCATTCCGATATTTACTTGCAGCTTATCTGAGATGTTTTTAATTGTTACCGTCCTCTTCGAGGTTATATAATACTCTGTTTTTTTATTTTTTTATTTTATATATATATACAGTTTCGAATTCTTTTTCCAGAGATTAAATATCTCAGAAATAATTCATTATGGCATTTAATATATTCCCGATTTCTGCAAATATCATTCTGTTCGCATTTACTTAAATCTAAATTATTCAACTGTGACTCACCCTCTTTATTCAATACTCAACGAATTGCAGAAACATGTAAGAGACTTATACAGAGACTTATACAGCTGTTAGCTAGGTTATTGTCTACACACTGTCAACTAATACGGAAGAAATATGAGAAGTCGCTAATTACTTAGTGGTGACAGTACATACCTGTACCGGCACTATGATTTCCAGATCTTCTTCAACCTGAAGATGATTGTTTCTTGTTGCTTGTTTTCCACCCAACCTTGAGACTAGTCCATACAGACTAATCCCCCCCAAGCTCTCTGCTAGGCCCCTGCCTCAGCAATACTTTGCACTTTTCTGTGCAGGTGCTATCTGGTCTTCACCAGACTTAGCACCTCTTTCCTTCTGATCTCTTTTTTTTTTTTCTCTTCTCCAAAAAAAAACCCCCCCAGGGTCTTTTCCTCCATCTACATATGGGGAATGGAGAAGCAGTTAGGGTTTCCTCCCTCATAACTGTTTCTTGATAGATGTATATACATGTATATCCAGTTAACAGAAAAAAATATGTATATCCAGTTAACAGAAAAAAATCAGTTTAACTGTCCAGAAAGAAAATGAAATAACTTTTTAATCCAAGTTATTATAGACAATTTACTCACTTCAGATTTCAACTTGGAGAGATAATATTTTCACCATACATATTTATATGTAAAAAAAAAAAGGTAATAGTCTTTGTTTCACCTTTTTCCTCAAGATGGTAAAACAATTAATTTATTCACTTAGTTATCTAGATCATTACACTTTGTTTTTGTGTTATTTATATAGTTAGAGAGAGCCATGTTTTTTTATTAGGGCCGATATTAGATTAATTAAATTAAATTTTCATTAGATTAAATTTTCAAATAACATTAAGTTTATGTTTACATTTACATTTACATGTTTATGTTTTTAGGTGAGATCTTTTTACATTTACATTTATATGTTTATGTTTTTTAAGATGAGACTTACCCATTAAATTTTCAAATAACATTAAGTTTATATTTATGTTTACATTTACATGTTTAAATATTTAGGTGAAATCTACACCATAAATTTAAGTTTACAAGTTTACATTTTAAATAACATACATTTTTACGTTTTAAATGAGATACATTTACTTTACACTTTATTTAAAATCTTTAATAAATTTTTTTCCATAAAATATATAACATACTAAAATCTTTGACGTGAAATGTAAATTAGAAAGAGTACACTTCCATTAAAAAAAAATCAGTACACTTTCCATTCCATTTACCAAAAGAAAATAAAAGAAAATAAACTCATTTACCAAAGAAAAGAAAATAAAATAAACTCAAACAAAAGTAAAACCGATATGATTTTGATGCGCAGTAAAATAAAAGAGATTTTGAAACAAAATGTTTGGTTGTAGGTAAAGAGACACTAGGAAAGGCAATCTAACGAAAAGTATATCAAATATTTATATTTTAAAATTGAAATGAATTTGATTACCACATGGATAAAAGAAAAAACTATTTTGAAATGAACAAACCTTTTGCATTTAATTAAAATCCAATCCCATACAGTTTTATGTCAAATATTTATATTTTTTTTCGAGCTGGTATCAAATATCTAATATTTATACTTGCATTACAATTTCATATTTGAAATTCAATACAATACAGGTTTGTTATATATATTATAATATATATATATTATATATATATATTTATATTATTATTCTAGCTAATATCATATATTCAATATCTATACTTCCATTACAATTTTATAGTGAGAATTATTGACCATTTTAAAAGACTCATAATTACCCTGGGTCAAACTGGAACAAGATGTGGCCAAGGAGAAAAGAGAAAAGGTCGAGCCCTGCACTGGAAGTAAACTCATGCAACGAATATTCAATATTGGATAAGTGTGGAAATTCGCTGCATGATCACAACGTTTGTGGTTGATTGACTATTCTCCTTCCATTGAGCACAACGTCTGTGGTTGATTGACTATTCTCGTTGGCAAGTGTGGAAATTATTTCCTTGACTATTAATGGTCTAAACTAATGGTGGGAATCATTATATCTTATATGGTTCCAATAGACTTTATGAAAAAAAGGGATTGATTGGACTTCATTGTTTATGATACACACAATTATTCCGTATTCAAGACTTCAGCATTTAATAAGGACCACGAGACGCAGGAAACTTGGAAATATGTCATACATAATTGTGGAAATTTCTTCACGTGAATGGTTGCCACAAGTGTGGAAATTCGTTGCATGATCACAAAGTCTGTGGTTGATTGACTATTCTCCTTCTCGAGTGTGGAAATTCCTTCCATGACCACAACGTCTTTGTTTGATTGACTATTCTCCTTCCATTGAGCACAACGTCCGTGGTTGACTGACTATTCTCGTTGGCAAGTGTGGAAATTATTTCCTGGACTGTTAATGGTCTAAACTAATGGTGGGAATCATTATATCTTATATGGTTCCAATAGACTTTATGAAAAAAGGGATTGATTGGACTTCATTGTTTGTGATAGACAAAATTATTCCGTATTCAAGACTTTAGCATTTAATAAGCACCACGAGACGGAGGAAAATTGGAAATATGTCATAGATAATGGTGGAAATTTCTTCACGTGAATGGTTGATTGAACCTTCAATGGTCCACAAGTGTGGAAATTCGTTGCGTGATCACAAAGTCTGTGGTTGATTGACTATTCTCCTTCTCGAGTGTGGAAGTTCCTTCCATGACCACAACGTCTGTGGTTGATTGACTATTCTCGTGGACAACTGTGGCACGACAACGCTTGTGGCTGATTAACTTTTCTCTCGAAATTTGTTGATATGATAAGTGTGGAAATTCCTTGCATGAGCACCAGGCCAATGGTTGATTGAATATTAAATCGTGGAGAAGTGTGGAAAATTCTTACATGACCACAACGTCTGTGGTTGATTGATTACATGACCACAACGTTTGTGGTTGATTGACTATTGTCGTGGATAACTGTGGCAATTGCTTGCAAGAGCACGAAGTTTGTGGTTAATTGACCGCTCTCGGGAAATTTGTTGATAAGGTAAGTGTGGAAATTCCTAGCATGAGCACAACGTCTCTGGTTGATTTGTGGACAAGTGTGGAAATTCCTTGCATGAGCACGTCGTCTGTGGTTCGTTGACTATTCTCGTGGAAGTGTGGCAGTATATTGCATGACTGTAACTTACGTTTGTGGCAGTTCATTTTAGTGAAATGCATCCATGTGGGGTATGTGGGGTTTAGTTTTCATTTAGTTAAAAGAATTTTTTGTTTGAATTATTATATGTTTTTTAAAATAGATGTAAAGGTAGAGTTATGGGATTAACTATTAAAGTGTTTATGGATTTTTAGTTTAGGGGTGTGAATTGTAAATTAACATTACTTTTTTTTCAAAATAGAAACAAATCGAAAAAAATTCGAAAGCTTTTGATCATTATGGTATTTTATGAGATAACTAGTCTCATAAATAATTAGTCTCATAAACTGTTTTTTATCTCATTAAAATATCATTTTAGTTAATTTTTAATAAATAAATAAAAAATCTTTAAGTAATATTTTTTTTAAAATTAAATCTTACTCTTTATTTAGTTAAAACTTAAAATTTCTGAAAACCTATGGGTTGCATCATTAATTACTGAATGAATATACAAGGGGATTAAAAATCAAATCTTCCTTGCGAACGACGTGTGTGTAAATTCGTTGCATGAGTATACTTCCCGTACAATTATTGACCATTTTAAAAGACTCATAATTACTCTAGATCAAACTAGAACAAGATGTGGCCAAGGAGAAAAGAGAAAAGGTCGAGCTTTTTCCTGCACGCTTTCGATATGAATGATTGTACATTGAAAATACTCACCGCAGTGTCTTTAAAACTCTCTGGTTGATGGACATTATGGCATCCATGGCAGTTATTCATGTGCATATATAGATATATATAATAGGCATACTAAAATGTGACGATTTCACTTACGGCATATTTTCTCTCCCTAGATTCGGCGTGTCACGCCCCCAAGCCAGCGGTAGTCTTTCAACCACTCTTAGCGAGGTGCGGCACCACCTAACACTTTCTTTTTACCAATACTTATGTTTGTGGACTACGCCTAACCACTTACTCCTACTTAGTTTGTGTTTTGCAACCAAGTATTATTATGTTATCCTTTATACCAATGAACACCCATACACATTCATTATCATTAGCAATTATAAATGAAGAACAAAATTGCACAGTATAAAGGGAGGGGCAACTCCCTGAACAATGAGTCTGCCCGAATAATATATTTTACAATCTTTTACAAGTTACAAGCTTTACAAGTATACTTGGAAACCCCAAGTTTCATACTTAGCCAATTTTACAATCTTCGGCAAACTCGGTTGCCCAGCTTCTCGATGCCTCTGCACGGTCGCCGCACGACTCACCAACCCTTCGTTCACTTCGTCACACGATCGTGTTGTTTGCCCAACTTGGGCGCGCCTCCAAGTCGCCACACATGGGCACCTCTGCCCGAGACACATCTCCGTTCACAATCTCAACACTTCACCAAGTCATCGTGCACACTTGCACGATGGGCGGGCGCTCACCCGAGCCACCCAAGAACTCGTGCTAATTCGTCACACAAACCGGGCGCCACACACCCGTGCACGCCTCACTCCAACCAGCAGGCGACCCTGCCCGCGCCCTTCACTCAAAACAAGACAACGCGTTCCTTCATGTAGCCTCGCCCAAGGTTAGGCACATCACCGTTATGCGACCTCCTTTTACTTGCTGCGGCTACTCTTCATTCTGCGCACTTCTTCTACACGT
>APFE031647675.1:0-18711 GCA_000404065.3 Pinus taeda | reverse complement strand
CTGCGTACTTGTACGCTCTGTATGTCAAGGGATGGGCGCGTACTCCTGTAAAGGTCAAAAGGCGCGAGTTTCATCTTAAAAAAGTTACTTTTGGTCATTTCTAGAGCATTCTAGAAGATTGTTTGACGTGTATTGAGCGCCTCCAGATGGTTCATGCATCCCTATGAAAGAGGAACTTATCCCATCAAGAGAGGAGCTACCCCATCCAAAAGAGGGAGTATCCCATTGATGTTGGACCTGATTAACTTCCTCTAGAACACTATAAATACAGGCATTGGGCCCGAGGAGGGGAGGTTGAAAGCTGAACATTCCAAAGGGTAGATGTTGCTGGAATTAGGACTTCCTTGTAGAAGCTTGTGAGGAGAGATTCCCATCCTTTCTTGTTTCATTTGGAAGTGGGTGAGCTTATCAAAGTAAAGGAAAACTCTTGCTGGACCGTGGGAGGAACTTGCACAACACCAAGGCTCAGGTTGTAATGGTTTCTTTTGTTTCCTATTAATACAAATAAGTCCATTCTTCTCAACAATTTGTTATTAATGAGTTGTTTCATATACTCCTTAGTCTGTATGTTGAATATGTTTTATTTTATGAGATATTCAGGTGCTATGTAATCGTTTGATTGTTAGTGAATGCAGGTTTCGAAGTGAAGGAGGAGCTCATCTGGATCGACGAGGTTGGACCACTACAACAGCGTTGGACTACAGGTAGGATCTAAAACACTTGATTTCTTGTATGGTAAATGCATGTTTAGAGAAGGATTGCTCTTAATTGTCTTGTTTGTCACTAGAAAGTCTTAGGCTTCTAGAGAGGTTGGTTTTGTCCGCAAGATTAACTTTTTCCGCATGACAGTATCAGTGATGTATCATAAGTATTTAGATCAACAAAGGTCCATGAAAAAACATCCTTGTATTTTTCAAATAACATAAGGTATTGAGCTTTGATTTTGGGATATAAGGTTGCACAAATTTTGATGATCCTAATGTCATCTTTTGTTTGAATATTTACTTCCTCTATGTCATCTTGTGGAGAAATTGGCTGTGGGTTTCTGAGGACATCATTTTGATAAAAAAAATTCTTTAAAGTAATGAGACCTTTGGGAATAAAATTGTTAGACAATTGAATGATATCATGATTGGCAATTTTTGAACTGAAATCTGAATTATAATTTTAATTTGTTTATGTTCTATTTTCATCAATTTGTAGAACTGAAAAATCATCTATAACCTATAAAAAATATTTTTACTATTCATAATCTTCGAATATATGCCAGTATTTTAGATTATCTGGGATGGATGGCTTGTATTTGACTTGTATTTGATAGAGCACATTAGTTTGATCAGGAATTTTAAATGAACTAGCAGAAACAACTAGGGAATCTGCATGAATACTCTGATCCCTTGGGATATAAGTCAAATTAAAAGCATTGAAGAAATTTTCAACTAAATCCCAAACCTCATTTTGATAAGATCTAAGCCTAGGATGTTTCGTTTGGAAAATATTTCTAACTTGTTTAACATTGAGCTCTGAGTCAATAAAAACACTCAGGTTCCACCTCTATAGCATTAGTTTTCATATCATCGAGAGTTCTTGAATTTATTTCTCTTAACATCATAGAAAAATCATCTTCAAAATATTTTGAAAACCTAGACTTAGCTACTGCTACAGGTGGTTTGCAATCAGGGGGCATCTTATGATAAAGTCTGTTGAACCTTTTGATAACATCAAAGACAAGTTCACCAAAGTTTCTTTTAAGTTCTTAAAACTCAGTCAAAAATTAAAAAACATATTTCTTCACTCCCCATTGATTTTTTAATATATTTGTTAGCTCTTCCTAGTTTCTAATGGAATTTATAGGTAGCTACCTAAACCAAGTCCTCACATTTCCCTCAAGAGACTCAACAAACAAGATCATGTAAACATTTTCTTGTTCTAAGTTCATGTTATCTGAAAATTCTAGAAAGGCTTGAAGATGGTCCTCATCTAATGGACCAGTTTCTCCATTATATCTAGGAAGGTGTTTTAAATATCCATTAGGGAAGGCATCAAGGACTGGAGGTAAAACTAAAGTTGCATATCTTGCCTATGCAATAGGTTGGAATGCCATAGTATAAGATTATGTATGAGATATTTCTAAAGATGATGATAGAGAAGAGGAAGATGGTGATAGTAGGGGTGAATTACTATGTGGGGGTGAAGAAGGAGGAGATAAAGAAGGTGTAGATGTCCTGAATGATTTTAAAGGAGTCTTAACAACCAACTTGTGAACCTGAGAATGAATATCCTCTTCAATTTCAAAGAGTGGATTTGAATATATAGAAAAGGTCCCTTCAGGTTGTTTAGAAGTAGAAGATTCAAGTTTTTCAGAGGTGGAATGAAATGAATAAGTTGTCGGGGATATAAAGTCTATAGGTTTGTACTTAGCTAAATGAACACCTAGGTTAGACTTAGATTTAGGTGATCCTGGTGGAAGTGGGCATTCAAGATTAGATTCAAGTGAATGAATAAAGAAATCTGATTTGAAATCAACTTCCCTATCCAAGAGTTCAGCAACCCTTGGTGATGAGTGTACTCTGGATTGGATGGAACGTTGCTATAGGGATCAAATTGTAATATATCTTCACACTACAAGGTTGAAATAGAAGAAGATGGTGGATGTCATCTTCTAGAACTAGTATTTCTCACAAGTCTTTTTGGATCTGACAGAGGACTAACTGTGCTAGATTCAGAATGGGATCTAGTGTGCTTAAAATTTGCCAGTTTGGTACAGTGGAGTTGCCAGGTGAAGGATTTTGACCAATCTAGACCTTTAGTCACCTTAAAGGAATAGGAATTATATTGTTGACCCAATAAAGCTTAACGAAATTCGAGTCCCTGACAATGGTGCCAAATTGATGTTGTATCTCTGAGATGATAATGGTGAGGTATCATGTCAGGGCATCTAGGATATTTGTTTTTGGGGGTTTTTCTTTAATTTTGGAGGACTAATGTATGAAATAGATTTAAAACAATCATACCTAACCTTTTGAATAGTATTAATATTTAAATAAAGGGCTTCTATTAAAATACACACAGTGATATAGCTTGTTTAGTGATGATCAGAAACTGAAAGATGATATGAATATACAATTTTCAAATAGAAAATTAAATAATCATAACTAAGAAAGCCTTCAAACAATGTTCAGAAAGTTTAACAGAATATGCCTAAGATTACAAAATATGTTGATGATTTTAGGATTTAGAGGGAATTAATTAAACAAACAGTTTATATAATTCATTCTCTTTAAAGGTGATCAAATTAGAAGCTTATAGGAGTAAATTGAAAGGCAATTATTCCTACATGTTTATCTTTGTAAAACTTAAGAATATGAAGAAAGAACACAATAAATAAAAAATGGAAGACTTACATGGAATACAAAATTGTATGGATCAAAACTCAGAATCCTTTGCTTTTGTATTAATGATTCAGAAAAAGCCAAGTACATTTAATGCTTACAAATGTTTCTTTCAAGGGTGTAACCCTTAATAACTCATGGAAGGGAGTTATTTATACAATCTTAAAGCTAAGAGAACATCTTAAAGAAATTTACAAAAAATAGATCAGTGCCAAATCAGGAATATAAACTGATAGTTTATCTCTCATTATTTTGGTGTTGAGTTGTTGATGCATGTTCCTGGAAAAGCTGAAAACTGCTGAACTATTGATGACCTGTTCCTGGAAGCATTGAATGTTGTTTGATCTTGTTTTCAGTCAAGTAAATCATTTAATTGTTCTGAGCATTCCTTACCTAGTATAGATAACTTAGTTACTCTTGGGTAAACTTCATCCATTTTTGTATACCTAGTAAAAGTAGGTTTTACTCGAAATATATGTCTGATTTCATTTAGAATGAAAAAGGCATCTCTGAGTGCATTCATCACAACCCTTGGTGTTTCTCCACATCTTATGTTTGAAACTAAGGTTGCATTGGTACTTACCTCTGTAATCTTTCAAACATAATATTCAATGAGCATTAATTTGTTGTTTATCACAAGCATAGAAGGCAAACCCTTGCTGGTCAAGGGTTCTAACTGTTATGAAGAATTTGGTATCTATGGATAAATACTAATTCACTAGATAAGTAGCCATATCTAGAAAAACAGTTTAAATCACTTTAATCTTTTTCTATAAACAATATATAGGACAAAGAGAATGAGAGGACCTACTTGTACTTTCGCTTTCCTCTTGTCTCCTTTGTATCAGTCCTGTTTCTCCTTCTATTACTTAACTCGCTTGAGAAGTACCTATAAACATCAACAGAAGACAAAGAACCAATTAAAGAAAAAAATCTATTGATTACAAGTAAATGGAATCAGATACAATCACACATAAAAGCATTCATATATCAAGATAAGCATATGGAAAAAGGTGTAAATACTTTATTGAATAGAAGGAAGAATTACAACCATGAAGCCTGATTCGAAGTCACTCTTCCAGCTTTGGTTCCATCCACATCACATAATAAGAATGATATTCCGGCAACATAGTGACGCTTACAATAGTCTCAAATATAAAACTAACATTATATCCTTATAATTCGTCAAAGTCTACCCTTGATCACTTAGATGAGTGCTCAATTTATAGGAAGGTGGAGGAGGTTTTGTCATAAATGAGGGTATTGAATGGCCTTCCAAAATTAGAATTAGTTCCATGGAGGAAGGGATGAGAGGATAGGATGTATCTTAACTCATTCTTCATCCATTTTCAAGCTCATAGGAAATGATAAGTCTAGGAATCATCTAGAAGGCTCCAGAAGATAAGAATATTCCCCAAACCATATGTGAATTTCATTGAATCTCGCCTAAGGCAGGTAAAAGAGGGCCTAAGTGCTTTATAAAGCACTCTGGCATGGAATCAACTTCTCTGCAACGCACTCTTGCATGGGCCTAACTGTGCTAGTCCCTCTAGAATTCATTTCAAGATGTCTTCAGGCCATGAAATTATTTGGGAAGGAGGCATTCAAAAGGTTGACTTGTTTAGGGCATGTAAAAACTAAAATTAGGGTTTGATGAGTCCTAAAGCACTAATCTAGATGATGGGAGTGATGTACCCAAATGGATTTTTAACATTTTCCCCCCTAAAGCATGAATTTGAAAAAATGTTAGTGTCGAGTGAAATGCTTTACGATGTGATGAGGAGGTTTTGAAGTGGTTGGTGACCCGCATAGATTACAATACATAATATCATGATATTTTGATTTTTTCTCATGAATTCCTGAGGTAAGGCATACCCATGCTCATCATATAAACTTTCATTACAAGTACATAGACAGTCGTCTACATATATAGACCCATGATCAAAATGACCATCAATGTAAAACCATTGTACAGATGATTTGGTACACTTCCTGAAATCGTAGCTCGGATGGATGAAACTAGATTAGGGGTCTTCTATCTCATCCAATCATTCACTCAAGTATGAGTCTAACCATGTGAATATGTGATCTGAAGTCAAACATGGGAAGACACTGTCTGATTACCACCCAATGATGTAAATCGTTAACAGATGCGAGAGAAATCACTGATAATGATAATGATCCTGAAGGTACTATAGTACATTTAGCATGGTGTGAATAGATGTTTTGATGTTGAACACCGTAAAAATTCTTTCTGTTGAAGGCTAGTGATGTCAACCTATTTCTGGAAGAGAGAAACTTGCATTGATCTATGCAATCCCAAAGGTATTGATGGGGTGTTTCCAAGTAAACTTCTTGGATAATGTGCTGATGTCGACAAGAAGCGACTCCTCGCGGGAGGGCCTTGATGTATCCCCACATCAACAACACAGAACGAGTGTAAAGATTTTGGAGATGGAATTTGATTGATGACACAAGGTTCAGGAATGACAGTCATGAAAATGAAGGTTTATGGTATTGCAAAGGATGAACTTTAATTGGATGACTTCTCTTGAACATGTCGGTGACACTAAAATGAATTGATAGCATTTACCTAAAACAAAGTGATGGATGTTATGATAGACCAACAGTCATATAACCATTAAGTTGATAACCCAACCCAAGTAGTCATAGTGATGAAGTGGAAGTGTCATGCTCAAGAGTGACTTGCTACCATAAAGTGGTTTTACCCTTTTTCCCATTTCCCCAGTCATTGCTGACTAGTACCTCTTTATTTTTTATCAAGCCTGAGGAGGATAACATACGCTTGTTATATAATTCCACCCTTTGGGTGAATCCATCGCTATGTGATTTTTTAACGAGTCTAGCGAAGATGAAACTCAATCTTGTCTATATGGACAATTTGGTCACTATTTGATGTTTAACGAGTTTAACTACAAAGATAACTCAGTAATTTTCATGTTTAGAGAGTTTGAAAAGGGACAAAAAGAAAACTCCACAAGTTTTTTTCATATATTTGTCGCTCAAGCCCAAAAAAACATAAAACAATATGAGAGAGAACCTATTGATGATGTTTGATCAACGTAATCCTTTTCATAAATAATCTATCGCAGTCTGGAAAATGGTTAAACTTATACTAAGTAGAGTTCATTTCCAATCTGCAAACGAGTTGAAAAGGACAAGTGCTCAACAATCTTTTCATATTTTGAGAGTCTGAAAAGAGCTTAAAGAGAACTCCGTTTTGAGGAATGAGTGGTGTCTAGGATAGCAACTGGTTCTAGTGATGTTGGAACTTCTCAATGTATGTTTAGTTATGTGAAGAGGATGGCTAATAAGACCACTCATTGCAACTGTTCCTCAAAGCGGGTAAAACAACCAAGTGAAATCATATGATCATCCAAGCAGATAGTGGTGATGGAAGGAGAGAAACCAAGGCTAATCTAACAGAAGAGGCTAATAGAATGGAAATCATGATGTTTAAAATGGATATGGGTTCATTTTTACACAAGCTTGAACCATAGGGAACTATGCTTGGATTCAGTTTCATGTTTACATAAGCTTTAAATAAAAAACTATGCTTGAAACTGGCTTCATTTTTACACAAGCTTGAAACGAGGAAAACCTTTGCTTGAAACTCGTTTCATTTTTACACAAACTTCAAACGAGGAAAAATTTTGCTTGAAAACTGGTTTACATGCCCCAAACATGATGACTCGATTCTAGGTGCATGCCCCCCAAGCTTCATTGCATTCACCTAAGTAGACTACTTGTGGCTATTAGGTGGATGGAATGAAGGTTCATTTAAGAGATCAAGTGAAAGACTCAATTGGGATTTTACGAGATCTAATCAAAGACTAAAATTGGAACTTGTTTCATTTTTTAACGAGGTTGACACAAGATGAGGAACTATCCTCATATTCCTTTTTTTATCTTTTAATGAGCTTGACACAAGACAAGGAACTCTACTCATACCCTTTGTTTCATTTTTTAATGAGGTTGACACAAGAACAGGAACTATTCTCATATTCCTTGTTTCATTTTTTAACGAGCTTGACACAAGACAAGGAACTATGCTCATATTCCTTATTTCATTTTTTAACGAGCTTGACACAAGACTAGAAACTATCCTCATATTCCTTGTTCACGACCCATAAGAGGTCATGACTTCAAATAGGTTCTCATCAGATGGGAGAACAATGCTCCGGAAGGAGAGATCTAGTTCCAATGCCCCCAATGCATAATGTACAACATCATAGAATTGATCATCTATCAAAGTAGGCATGGAATAGGTCGCCACATAATTAACCCATGGCAGGGAAGATACGATTGGGATAAAACAACCATTTAGGGAAGATGGTTGACTGGAAGCCATATTTGGATCATAAAATGAAAGCTAGTCAATGGTGACAATTTTTCCTTCATGCGAGAAACATATCACTCGAAATAGTGCTGAAGCAATAACTCCCATGTCATAAAAATAGTCCTGCCCAGGAAGTAAATTATAATCTAAATGGCTTGGGACTACCATCACATTGCGATAAACAAATATCCTCCTAAAGTAATAGGAAACTGAGGAAGGATCCCTAATGGTTAACTGGTTCCTCTATTAAAATCCAACAGATTCTAGGTGACTAGCACAAGTGGCGGTGAACCGAGCACTTGCCAAGAAGTAGAGGAAAGGATACTCACTAATGCACCTTCATCTATAATAGTGTCAGGTACAACCCTATTACAAACCTGTAGTATGAGATGGAAAGGAACATAAGAAGGAAGACGACATATTACTAGTTGATTCCAATCAAAGGAAGTCGCCACACTACTTGGAGAGGGTACCATAAGAACAAGAGAATTACCCCCTTTAGTTACAAGAATAGGAAAATTTTCCTCCTATCTTGATGGAACAGGAGGATTTCCCCCAAGCTCATTTGAATCTGAAGAAGCAGAAATAACTTGAGTGGTACCATACTCACTCTCTATCGGAAAGGTATGATTAAATGAAGGTGAAATGGAGTCAACTATTTCCTCGACCTGTGATTGGTCAAGTATAGACTCATGGTATTCACATTCAGAGAGAGTGGGTTTGACCAGTGATCAATTTGGGTCAGTCACTTTATCAACTAGTGAAGGATTAAGGGAGAGTCTCATGTAACTAGATGGAAGTTGTTACAGTGAAGCAAGACTGTTATCCAACACATTTTTGGCTTCATGCAGATAGGGACAAAGGTAAATGGGGTGATTTCACATAAGCTACAGGGAAACTTAACTTTACCATTCTTTCCTTGAACTTTACTATCACTAGTTGATGGTGTGTCACCAGCATGATCTCCATAAGTTGATGACATAGGATGATGTGAATGAGAGGACCATTCTTCTAATATTTGAGGAATATTAGGACAATTTTGAAGAAGATGGTCTCCCATACAAAGTTTGCATGGCTATTGCACATCGTGAGGCTTATCAGACGGTTTCTCATCAGAAGTTGCAGTCAAAGTAATGGTTGCTTGTTTGCCTCCCCTACTGAATTTTCTTCCTGTTCTTCTTCTTCTTCTTAGCAACTTGGTTACTAGTACCAATAATTTCACCAGGTGAAGAGGAAGAAGGGGAGGAAGAAACAACCAAGGAAGAAGGCAAAGGGTCAACATTAGGATCAACTAGAGGTTGATTTTTTCTAGTTGGATAAGTACTCAATTGTGGAGAAATCACGATATTTTGAAACACGGAGTTTGAAAAAAACCATACTGGCAAGCCAATGGTAAGCCCAAGAAGGGATAATGTTGCCATATAAGGAGCACCAATATTTCTGAAAGGAGGAAAAGGACTATGATTCACATCAAAAAGAATTCCTTGATTGGTGGACTCTGGATTTGTTGTCATATGTCTCAATCTAAGATCAACTAAGGAGCGAGCATGGAGGATGTTATTTGTAGTTAATTAATTTTGTTTTAATCAAAATATCATAAAAAAACAAAAGAGGGATGATATAGGAAAAAGGATTACCAAGCAACTGTGAACTGCATAATACCTCCCGAAGAACCGAGAACTACGGGTAAGCAATCTCCCTAAATGTTGTGTTCGGTGTATCACAGTGTAAAAGGCATCCGACTCAGTTACCTAAGGATGGATAGAAACCTATTGTTGTCCTCCCATATATACCCGAAGGTACGTGGAGGCCCAATCTATATTAGCGTTGTCAATTGCGAAATTGCACAGTGAGAGAATTCTCATATACTTTACGTGCTGTAACACCGCCCTATATACTCGAAGGTATGTGGATGAACTATGAGATACGCAGATACGTGGAATGAGGTATCACACTCGGAATGTATCGTAAACAAGTTAGCGACAATTGTTGTGTTTTACGACGCCAGAACACGTCTCTAGCCTAGAAACTCTAAATGTTTTGTGTTAGGTGACAATGCTCCATTAGGTTAATTCAAATGAATTTTAAGTTGATCTTCTTAACAATTTTCCTTTCAAGGTTCACCATGTGATGTATGTTTGCAATTCCTAGAATGCAACTAACATGAGAAACATTCTTTCGTTCAATTAACAATGAAAACCATAGCTAGTAAGGGATAGAGCAATCAGATCTTTGACAAAGAGAAAAGAGCACACCTAATGCAATTTCCCTAGTTATTCCTATCAAGCTTTCACAAACTACAATATGCAAAATGCAAATTTTCTTTTTAATTCCCTTAATGTTGAAATGAACAAAAGGAAACTAATGCACATACAATCAATCAATCCTTTTGCAAGAACAAAGAATTTATGACAGTTCTGTTTTGAGAGGAATGAAGACTTTTATGACACTTTCTTTTGAACAAAGATTAATTGACTATAAACTAACTTTGACAATGAATTGATAGTGATAAAGAAATCATTTAAGAAACACTAAACAATCAAGGCCAAAGTAGGGCTAAGAAAGGAATTACAATGTTGATTTCAGAGACATAACATTCATTGATCATTCTGCAAGAAAACATAGAAGGAAATTTGGTGAAAAAACCCAATGCAAAGGTGGAAATTTGACCTAAGGTGGATCAACGCAAGTCTGAATGGGAGACAGTGCGCTGAAATTCACTGTCTCTAAGCCAAGGGTGCATTGATGAGTGCAGGTCTCAATGGGATTGAGTGCACTGATCAGTGTAGGTGTCAATGGGAGATAGTGCACTGATCAGTGCATTGTACCGTAACCAAGGGTGCACTGATTCCAACACATTCCTAAAGTAGGCATTCTAGTGCAATTTTTGACCAAAAAACTTCAAAAGTGCTGAAATAAGATCAATGAAGCCAAGTAAAGTCTACTAGGGTGTCCTAGGATATGGATACACTACTTGGGATGATGATCATTCCCTAGTGGAGTCGCCAATTTGTTATGAATAATTTGGTATCTATGGATAAATACTAATTCCCTAGATGAGTAGCCATATCTAGAAGAATAGTTTAAAGCACATTAACCTTTTTCTATAAATAATAGATAAGACAAAGAGAATGAGAGGACCCACTTGTACTTTTGCTTTCCTTTTGTCTCCTTTGTATCATTCTTGTCACTCCTTCACGTACTTAACACACTTGAGAAGTACCTGTAAACATCAACAGAAGACAAAGAACCAATCAAAGAAAAGGATATGTTGATTATAAGTAAATGGAATCAGATACATTCACACATATAAGCATTCATACATGAAGATAAGCATATGGAAAAAGGTGTAAATATTTTATTGAATAGAAGGAAGAATTACAACCATGAAGTCTGATTCGAAGTCACTCTTCCAGCTTTGGTTCCATCCACACCACATAATAAGAATCACATTCTGATAGCATAATGACACTTACTATAGTATCAAATATCAAACTAACATTATCTCCATACAATTCACCAAAGTCCAGCCCCTGATCACTTACATGAGTGCTCAATTTATAGGAAGATGGAGGATGCTTTGTCATCAATGAGGGTATTGAATGGCCTTCCACACTTAAAATTAGTTTCATGGAGGAAGGCATGAGAGGATAGGATGTACCTTAATTCATTCCTCATCCATTTTTGAGCTCATAGGAGATGATAAGTGTGGGAATCATCTAGAAGTCTCTAGAAGATAAGAATATTCCCCAAACCTTATGTGAATTTCGCTCAGTCTCCCCTGGAGCAGGTCAAAGAGAGACTAAGTGCTTTGCAAAGCACCCTGGCATGGACTCAACTGCTCTGCAGCACACCCTTACATGGGCCTAACCACCTGTCCCTCTAGAGGTCATTTTAGGATGTCTTAAGGCCATGAAACTATCTCGGAAGGAGGAATTCAAAAGGTTGACTTGTTTAGGACATGTAACAACTAAAATTAGGGTTTGATGAGCCCTAAAACATTGATCTAGATTATGGGAGTGATGTTCCCAAATGGATCTGTAACACTAACCTACTGAAAAATCTTTGAACTATGACATTAACGTTGTTGCATTTTTCCTCCAAGTGAAGAATGAGGTTTTTCTTTGTGATGATTTTCTTCACTTCAAGTAAGTTTGTTATTCTGTCATTTATACCTAATTATTCAAGCTCATAGCTATCTTTAGAATTAAAAAAACTTGATTACCTCAGTGGCAAATTCTGGGATGTCCTCAATTTCCTTGGAGATAGTTTAATACCTTCTTGAGCTTTCTCCAACAAGTCTTTTGGATCAAATATTATCTTGATATAGGGCCACATATCCTTAATTGATTCAGTAATATCTTCCCATAAAATCTCCTTTGCCAAAGCTAGTTTGTTTCCAAGGTAAGATTGTTTGATTTCTTTCTGCAAAACTTCAATTTGACTTTTTGTCCTCTACAACTCGGCTACATGTGAACTATTTGCAACTACTTTCATATGTTTTAATTCATTCAACTCATCCTACAACTTCTTAATTTCAACTATCTGAATGGACAGGTTCTGAACATCTTCTGCACGTTTCTCAACTCCTTTTTTTGTACCTGTAGTTGGTGTTGTGCCTGAAGTAGAAACTATGGTTATAGAGACTTCTGAAAGAGAGACTACATCCATTGGAATTTGAGCCCTTTTCATAGCTTCCTCTTTCTCTTTGACCAATTTTTCCATTTTCTCTTCCATCTATTTTATTTGTAGACTTTGTTCCATGATAAGCTTCATCATTTCATATTTATGAGTCTCAGTTTCTTCAATCTCCTTGGTCATTGGGTCCTCAGAAGCTGGTAGTTTGAGCTGCTTCCTTAATGCTGGGAGCTCAGCATTTTTCTTCCAGACAAGTTCTTCTACAACATTTATATTTAAGGGATCATATCGCATCTTGAGCACTGAATCTTCCAAAGATTTGATCTTGGTGTCTTTTTCCAGTGAGGAAACGTTTTCTAACTTGATCTGTGACTGTGTATTGGCCAAGGTGACCTGTCACTTTGACAAACTCATGGTAGTGTGAGTTAAAGTGAAGGAAATCATTTGGCCAGTCTGTTTGTGCATCTCAATTTGGTCAATTTGATGTACATATTTTACATTAAATTCAAAGGATTATTGCTTTTGATAATGTGTCGGAGTCCTGGGCTATGGAATTTGAGCTTGTAAGAAAGCTATTTGCATCTTAAGATTCTTAGAGTCAAAGATTGAAATAATTCTAGCTTGAGAACTGGAAGAGTATTTCCAGAATTAAGTGTAAGTTTTCAGCTTCAATTCCTCATTTTTCTTCTTAATTTCACTAAAGACATGAAAGATATCATCTTCTTTGTCCTTATTACTAGTTCCACTGGTCTAAATTACCCATTGTTCTTGAGAAGTAGTGGAATGAGAGAGGGACTGTGTAAACTGTCCACCAGACTATGTAAAAATAAAAGTATCTCCAAGTCCATCAAATGTTGTTTTCTATGGCTCATTTTTTGCACTAACCTTCACTAAGATCCTAGGTCTCTTCTTTCTATGTACAATTTTAAAGCCCTGGCTTGATGCTTCAATTGTAGGGGATGATTGTTCTTCCCTTCCTCGCTTAGCTATCTTTTCCTATGCAAGTGGATTTTGTACATTTAAAGTAGAGACTGCCTATTGTTTAGCTTCTTGAAGGGTGTTCACCTTCCACTCTAACTGATTTTTGTACTGCTCTATTTCAGGCCTCACTGTATGGTGGTATGCAATAAATTTATTTTCAACCCTAAATTTTGAAACTACTCCCATTGGGTCATAAGGCCAAGTGAAGCTAAGACCAAACTTCATTTCCTTCAATAACTTGTCTGCTTCTTCTCCTGCTACTCTACTGTTGCATATGAAAGGATGAACCTCAGCCTTTATCTTGAATTGTGATTTTTTCTTTGCAGCTACAAAATATGCTTCATCTGCATTTAACCACTACCTAATATATTCCAATGCAAAAATTATAATAGGGAGGTACTTAGGAAGTTTGTAGGGTGGAAGCTCATAGCCATAGACTTTGATTTCTGTATAGTTTGGGTAAAGATACCAATATCGTATGGTGGCTTGATCAACTAGCTGCAATAATTTCACAATTTCCTCATTGATTCTTGGTACTAGAGTGTTGCTCATAAGATTAATAGCTAGATGAACAAACAATTCTATGAATTGTTTATATGTAAATTCTTCCTTCTCCTTTATTTCCATAGAAGTCTAAAATACCATTGATTGTTGGTTGCCTTCTTCATCTACCTTCTGTAAGGTGAATGGCAACTTGTCTCCCTAAAAACATATAAAAAGATATACAAATACTGAAGCATACTTGAATACTTATTCAGTATTAAATTGGACAAATTGTTCATGGATGCCTTTAGCTAGAAATTGGCTAAAGTTATAGAGAACAGTAGGTTTGGGATCAACAGAAAATATAGACAAGAAACCTAGGATGGCTTCATTAACATATTGATCAGAATTGTAACTAAGAAAATAATAAAGAATAGTGGTAATTTTCTTGGTTCTGTCTGGGAACATGGATGAATCATAGGGAGGGTTTCTTTTAGTCAAAGGGATATCTACATCAAGGAAAATTTCAAGAGTTTGATACCTTTTACTGAAATATAGCTTTTGATAGGCTTCTATCAAGCTTTCATGAGAAAAATGATGGGTTGGTGCAATAGTTGGGGCCTGCAACATCTGTTCAATAGGCTGAGCATTGATGAAACAAAGGATGTCTCCTGTAGGTGAAATGATATCTCTTTTATTGGGATCATAGGATTCATGGCATTTCCTAACAAATTCAGGTTCTTTGTGTATCTATGGGAAAATGTAGTGAGGAAGGTGGGAGTCCCAAATTACTATTTCATCTATCTTATCAACTACTTGGTCCTCCATCCAGCAGTGTATTTCATATAAATCAAATTGAGAGGAAGACTCAATCATTTTACAGTCTCTCTTGACCAAGGGAGTATGATGGAAGTCAACTTGTGGATGAATGAGGGGATTTGGGATTTATGCAATTCCTTGCCCTTAGGAGGCATTTTGCTAGGTGAATTGCAGGCTGAACTAGACAGAAATAAGAAGAATTGGTCTGAAGCATAGTAATAATAGAAAAAAATATAATTGAAAATGGATTAGGTAGACCTGGATGTCGGCTTGGTTCTAGACAGAATTAAAAATTCAATTGAATGATGAATCTGTCATTTAGGCTCCAAGTACGAAATCTTGAGTGGTGAATTGAGTTTCATAAATGTACCGTGTAACGGTTTTTATGAAGGAACGAGCCTTATAATGAATAAAATGGAGCAGGGATGTTTGATGAATGGCGAAATCCTCATTAATTATCCAACGAGACTGTTAAAATGGGTCTATGGAGTATAAATTTGTGAGAGTGGTGAATTAAATGAATAACTGATAGGCTGCGGTTGGTTGGACAGATGAAGTGACTTGGAGCAGACGTGGATGATGACGTAGGAGCGATGCTGAATGGTAAAATGAAAACTACATTCAAGAGCAAGTTAGGGTGGTTAGTTGTTTCAGTATTTTAAGTCTCGAAAGACTAGGATGGAAGAAAAGTAGTCTTGGAGGGTGGTTTCTAAAACTGCCCAGTTCAAACCCCCCCCGGACACCGATAAAGTTCGTATGAAAAATGAGGGCCGAAAAATGATGTAGGCAATCAAATCTCAGGAAAGTGTGCTGGATCAAAAATAAAATGATAAAATGAATGAGATTTAACAACGGGAGATAGAAGTGATGATGGGGCCAAGAGTTCTATAGGATGTGACATGTATGGGGTATTTGCGAATAAATGGATGAAGTTTGGATATTTACAAAATAACATTGATACTTAGAATTTATTGTTAGTAAAACCCATCACCATATGCACATATTTCCAATGTTATATCTTAGGATAAAACTCCTTTCATGCTCCAATTGTATTTCATTTGTCTACCTACTCTTAACTCCTAACATTTTTCCATCTTAGTTACCTGAGTGCACTTAGACTAGCAACTCAAAATTTTCCTTTTAATGGCTAATCTACTTCTATCCCTTATTGCTTCGATTGGCTCATATTAAACTATTTAGCCAATTTTATTTGTTACCTATTGACAAACAATTCAAATCAAATTCAATCATGATTAAAATGTACAATTGGATTATATGGACTAGTGTGGCAATTAAACAATCTACACACAACATTTTATTTGCAAAAATAAACTTTGGTTAAGAGTAGTGGAATTTGGATTTGCAACACTTACATAATTTATTATGTTTTCTTTTCTCTCTAATCTAACATTTTTTTGTCTTCCTTTCTTAGGGCATCTATTCTAACATTTTATATGATATGGACTTTTTCATCAAAATATCCCTAACATTTTTTGATTAAATATTCTTTTTGTCCATATCCTAACTTAACATTTTTTGGAATGGTTTTCATTTTTTGACTAATTGATGCTAAATTTACAAAACCAAAAAATGCTATATCAACTCCTTCACTCATGCAATGTGGAAAAGCCCAATTAGGAAGGGTGATGATTTCCAGGAATGGGGACAATAGTTAAAAGTGGAAATTTGTGGAAAGGCCAAGTCACCACAACACTCCAAGCCCTCCATCCACTTCATATCCACTATCTATCAATCATTCATCCATCCCATTTCATAAGAAATAAATCAATATTTTTCAAGAATAACCTCTATACTATCTCACCCTGAAAATTTCTTGAAAAAAAATACACAACACATCCTCTTTATTTTCACAAACCTACACTACTCCCTATGAGCCCTAGCATCATCCTCCATCCCTTGTACATCATCTTTCATCACTCTCATATAGCTAGAAGACCCTAAAAGACAAGGAATGGCTACTACACAAAGCCAAAATGCTCCTACAAGAAGGAAGAAAGAAACAAATTATGCTTAAAACAAAAATGGTAGTACCTAAGAGAGACCTCATCAAAACAAATAACTCCAAGGCCATTAGGTAATCATCTAGACCACAAAAGAGAATAGGAAGGCAACAAAAGGCAAGAAGGGATTCACCATCAAAATAGAACTCAAATTGTAATGATGGAAAGATGATTTCCAAGAGATCTCTAATATATTTCTATCTTTTGTCAAAGGCCTAAAAGATGTTATAGAAAGTTAAGAGGCCATGAAACTTAAAGAAACCATCTTGCATAAGGGGGAGAAAGCCAAGAATGTACAAATCAGGGAGGCCACTAGGGCCATGAATGAGGCACAATGAGGTCACTAAGCTACTCAAAGGGGGGTATGATGGGCTTCGAAATTAGACATAAATTAAGGCGCATCTGACCGTCCTTCAGTAAATTAAAGCTCTCTTTAATGTTCAAAGATTCTTGTTCAGGTTCTCTCAATTCTTCTTCTTTTCCTGACGTTTACTGCATTCCTCCTCAGAGCTTGTTCAATCTACATTCATCTCTCGGCTCTCCCTTAGCTATGGATCACTCGTTTAATTCGCCTTCTGGTATTTTGTCCCCTCTTAATTTAGTTTCTCAAGGTTGCACTACTATCATAACCCTCTCTGCGAGCATAACATGAAGTCGGTCTCTTCCCACAGAGTTTATTCCTCTCACCTAGCTCGATTTTTAGCCAACCCTTATCCCTCATTGCGTCCTCGCCAACTCCCGGTTTCCCCAACTAGCGCACACACTGCCTTATTCCCTCCGCTTCAAACTATCCCTTACCCATTTCCGGTTTCAGCTTTCCCTTAAATTGTGATGGCTCCTCACCTACTCCTCCATCTAGTTTCCCCAACCAACTTAGCGCTCCTCCATCCATTTTCTCCATTCAACATTCTAAATCCCTCGTTCCATCTGCTTTGGTTAACCATTTATCTGACAACATTTCCTCCTTGGCTATTGCCTTTAATTCCCCCTGCCATCACCTTGAGTAGCCTTCCCATTTGTTAGTTAATTGTTTTATCAATAATAAATTTTTTAATAATAATAATGGAATATATAATATTTATAATGAAATAGATGATAATAGTAAAGAAATAGATAATAATAATAATGAAATAGATGATAATAGTAAAGCAATAGATAATAATAATAATAATAATAATAATAATAATATCAGGGATACTATTAATTTTAAGTATAATAGTAAGGATCCAATTAATAATAACAATGACAATGATTATGTGCTCCTCATGATAATAAAGTTGTTAATTTGTCGAGTTTTTCCTTTCCTGCTCCAGTTTTTAGTCTTTTGGAGAGAGGTTTAAACTTTTTCCTTGCTCTTAGGAAAATTCTAGTTGACGATATTATGTGTGACATTGAATTTGGAATAAGAGGCTTACTTGATAATACTAAAGAGTTTATTAGACAAGATTGTGATGTTATTCTTAGGAAAGATAAACCCCCGAACAATAACATCAGCAAGGAGGAGTTTGAGGCCCTTAAATCTTTGAACAAGAACCGAGACATTATTTTATTGAAGGCTGACAAAGGTGGGGCTACTGTAATTCTTGATAAGATAAATTATCAGAGGAAGATGTTGGATCACTTGGAGAACAATGGTAGCTACAGGAGACTTAATAAGAATCCCTTAAGAAGGATCTCTAAAACGATGGCTCTGGCTATAAAATCCAGTAGATCGGTTAGCTCCTTTAGGCATAAGCTTATCGAGAGTAGCCCCATCACTACTAGGATCTATGTACTTCCGAAAATACATAAGGAGGGAGTCCCCCTTAGACCCATTGTCAACACCATAGGTTGTCCAGCTTACCTTTTAGCTAAATATCTAGCCCTGAAGCTTAAGCCCCTTCTTGGCCTCTCAGAGTCATTTGTTAAAGACTCCTCATCATTTGTCAATGAGTTATGGGATGTGAATTTTAATCCCGAAGTGTTTGAAATAATACTGAGAGGGGGGGGCGAATCAATATTATCACATCAATAAAAC
>APFE031647664.1:62114-116635 GCA_000404065.3 Pinus taeda | reverse complement strand
TAAACATCTTAAAGAGGCAATGTGCCAAGCACCGGCCTTAGCTATGCCAGACTTCACAAAAACCTTTATTGTGGAATGTGATGCCTCAGGAAATGGAATTGGTGTTGTTTTAATGCAAGAAGGAAGACCCATTGATTTTGAAATTTGTCCAATCAAGGGAAAGTATTTACACAAAGCTATTTATGAGAAGGAAATGTTGGAAATACTACATGCACTTAAGAAATGGCGACCTTACCTAATGGGAAGACACTTCAAGGTAAAAACGGATCATGATAGTCTTAAATACCTTTTAGAACAAAGATTATCTTTGGAAGAGCAGCAAAAATGGGTCACAAATGTGTTGGGTTATGACTTTGAAATCATTTACAAAAAAGGGAAGTAAAATGTTGTTGCAAATGCACTCTCAAGAAATGATGAGGATGTGAAAGCATTGCTTTGTGCCATTTCTATCATCCAACCAGATTGGATAAACGAAGCAAGGGATGAATGGAAGAATGATGAAGAAGTGTGGGCACTCAATCAAAAGTTGTAGCAAAATCTCAGTACATATGATACATTTAGCTGGAAAAATGATTCGTATGGTACAAAGATCGCTTATACCTCTATAAGAATTCCCAACTGAAACAAAAGATTCTTCTGGAATTGCACACCTCTTCCTTAGGAGGACACTTGGGATTTTTAAAAACTTAACATAGGGTTAAGAAGGATTTTTTTGGGATGGCCTTAAATATGATATTCAAAAGTTTGTGGTGGAATGTTTGGTTTGCCAACAAAATAAAGTTGAGACAATTAAGATCCCGTGTCTATTATGACCTTTATCCATTCCAAGTCAACATTGGGAGGATATTTCAATGGATTTTATCATAGTTTTACCCAAGTCTGAAGGAAAGAGTGTCATCATGGTGGTAATTGATAGACTTACCAAGTATGGCCACTTTTGTGCATATCTCATACATTTAAAGTCATTACAATTGCTACTACATTTATAAAACAATTCAAGAGCTACATGGAAATCCAAAGATTATTGTAAGCGACAAAGATCCCATTTTTATTGGAAACTTTTGAACCAAATTATTTTCTTGTCTGGGTACTCAGTTAGCTCATCTTATCATCCTCAATCTGATGGGAAAATTGAGAGAGTGAACGAATGTTTGGAAGGATATATTAGTTTCTTTGTATATGATAAACAAACACAATGGGTCAAGTGGTTGCCTTTGGTTGAATGGTGGTATAACACTTCCTTCCATACTGCAACAAAAATGACCCCATTTATGGCACTTTATGGATATCATCCATCGTCCATCACAACATCTTTAAGAGAAAATTCTAAGGTTCAAGCAGTGGAAGATCACATCAAGCATCAACAACGTGTTCTCCAACTCTTAAAGGATAGCGTCACTTTGGCATAGAATATAATGAAATAATAGGCATATCAACATTGTAACAAAGAAGTTTTGATGTAGGTGACTGAGTATTTCTATGACTACAACCATACAAACAAATGTCTGTGAAGTAGGAAAGCGTTCCCTCTGCGGACAGAGGCAACCCCTCCAGCCCTAGAGTGGGTCTAGTCACAGCAAAGACAAAACAACAATTGATTCCCTTAAATAGTCATCGTTGGACGCCTACCTCAAACCGGTGGTTGATGACGTTCTGTTGTGCTGCTCCAGCTTCCGTTTCCTTCTCCTCAATGAGCAATCAACTTGAAACACCACGAGAAAACAACAGAGCACGTAACCGAGAAACAACAATGATCTATTTACTCATAAAGTCAAGAAGTCATGAGCTATCAAGTAAATTGCATACAAGACATAGGAAATCATCATTGATTGTATTAATAATGAATCAAGAGCAAATATTATAACCAAGTCTTGACGTCGCAAGCCTTCTCGGAGGGTCCAACCAGTATGTCTCTTCAAGCATTCACTCTCAAGAATGGGTCTCCAAAATAAACAATATCTCTCTCTCACTCACAAGCTTTAATACAAAGTTAAGGGCACTCCACAACTTCTTACAAACTATTAGCAATCCCACACTTGTCACACTCACACCAAAGTTATCTACCAAACTCAAAAACACTAGCAGCACTGTCCAACCAAAAGAACTAAAAAAACTAGCAGATCATAGCAATGGTGAGTGATTTTATAGGAGGAGGAGCCTCCATGAAATGAGGGAGAGGGAGCTTATCCTCAAAGGAGGTTGCACAAGAGGTGGAACCACCATCCCAGAGGCAGAAAGGCGACCCAAACTGACCCAACAACCAGCTCTAGAAACATCCAAAAGGCCGACTGTTTGAACTAATTCGCCAAATCTGGCTCATCGCTAGTCATGAACTAGGGACTAGCGATGATTTCACAACATATTATGAAACCAGCTCAAGAAAATATAGAAAAGATAGATCAACACCTTAGAATTCAGCCACTTCGAGGGGGAAACCTCCTTTACATTACATAAATGAACAATTCTTGGATGATACAAATGAAAAGACATCCTTTCTGTATATAGGAGTCTAAGGGGTCATTATATAATCAGAGCCTACATAATAATAATAATGTAAGGGCACAATAATAACAATAGTGGGCTTCTATGGGGCACAATAGTAACAATATGGGCACTACATGGGTACATCCATATAATAAAGGGGTTGTACTAATAATAATAAGGGGTTACACTAGTAGTATAGGGGCCTAACACAACAATACAGTGCATGATAGAGAACCATCGTGCATTTTAAGGGTTTACTGGTGAGGATGCAGGAACTTAGTCAAAAAGAGTCAATCTTCAGCATTAGAGAGCATTTGCTTAATCTTCTTGCACGAGTAGGAAGATATGAACATGTTTATTTGATATATGACACATCAGAGGGACTGAGATGAGGACAGTGACAAATTATTGTGTAACAATGTCCCTCAAGCAAGCTAAGAAGGACAATAAATTATCACCAAAGTATTATGGTCCATACAAGGTGTTGCAAAATATTGGTACTATGGCATACAAATTGGAGCTTCCTGCATCTTCCCAAGTGAACCTAGTTTTCCATGTTTCATGGTTAAAGAAGGTTATAGGTGACAAGCTCCCAGTTCAAACAATATGGCCAAAACTTGACAAGGAAGGACAATTCACATTAGAACCTGAAGCAATCACAGAAACAAGAACTCGACAATTATGAAATCGATCAATTTCAGAGTATCTCATCAAGTGGAAGAACTTACTCACTGAAGATTCCACATGGGTGGATGAGAATTTTATACAAAAGCATCCATAACTACTCAAACATTGAGCATGACACTTTTTTTAAGGAGAGGGGCATCTTAGGTCCCTATAATACTAGTGATTCCCCCATTATTATTGTCATTGTAGCCCCTTATTGTTATTGTTGTGCCCCTTTTGACCCCATATTGTTATCATTGTGCCCCATATAATCCCACTATTTTTATTTATGTGCCCTTACATTATTATTGTTATGTCAGCTCTGATTATATTGTGACCCCTTAGACTCTTATATATAGAAAGGAGGTTTTGTCATTTGTATCATCCAAGAATTATTCGTTTGTGTAATGTAAAGGAGGTTTCCCCCTCAAAGAGGCTTATTTTGAATTCAATGATCTATATTTTCTTCTATTTTGTGAGCGAGTTGAATAACACCTTCCTTCTACTAAGCATGGAAATGACTGTGTTTTTCTGGTTGTCGACAGATTCTTGAAGATGGCCATTATGGCAGCGTACAAGAAGAACATCACAACAGAAGCCACTACTAAACTCTTCTTTGAACGAGTGTGGGTACACTTTGGGATCCCATAGTTTATCATCCCAGATTGGGACAACATGTTCCTCAGTACATTTTGGTCCAATCTATGGTCGATGTTGGACACCAAGCTCACTAAGTCCACAGCTTTCCGTCCCCAAATTGATGGCCAAACAGAGGTCGTCAACAGGATGATCATACACATTCTGTGCATATACAACTCAAAGCATCCACGCACATAGGATGAGAGCCTCCCTTATGTCCAACACAACTATAACCGGGCTCTCCATAGCTCGACTGGCCACAACCCTTTTCAGGTGGTCTTGGGATTCTAGCCACTATGTCCCATTGATGTGGCCATACAATTTACAACTGCTCATGCAGATTCGGTTCATGTCCAGTCTGAAGCCAACAAGGAAAATAGCTTCATTAAGCACATTCAACACATCCACCAATAGGTTCATGACATATTACACAGAGCCAATGCTAAGTACAAGCAACGGCATGATCAACATCGAATGCCACACAAGTTCTAGGTGGGCGATAAAGTTTGGCTACATTTTCAAAAGGAGCGCCTCATGGGGCCCCACCTCAAGCTTCGCCCACTCCGATATGGGTCATACACATCACCAAGGTTGTAGGGGATAATGACTTTGAGCTCAGTATTCCACCATTCCCTGGTTTGCACCCAGTGTTCAATGTGGACCACCTTCGACCCTACTTTCCACCATTGTTGGACATGTCCGACATTGGAGAACAAGTCACACCAACAGATTTAAACCCAGACTGCATGGAACAAACCAAAACTAATCAGATCATGGAAATACAGATCAAGAACACCTGAAAACAAAGGATCCAACTATATCGAGTTGTCAAAACAGGCCAACTCCTTCACCAGGGCAAGTGGCTCACCAAGGACCAAGTTCAGCAAAAGTTTCCTCATCTCATGGAGGAACTCAATGCAATGGGGACCGTTGCTTCCTAAGGGGGGAGGATTGATGCAGGTGGATATTGGTGGCCACCCGCTTATTCCATTTGGACCCCTACCAGGGTTTCTTTTAGTTTTTCAGTTTCCTTAATTGTAGCACAATTTACTATTTTTGGCAGTTTTTTGGGTTCTGAACTTCCAGAGCCATTTTGAGGCCCTAAACGATGTTTTTTTTGGAAAATCATCGATAGATAATATGAGTTTTCTTCTCAATATTCATTGAAAGCAGTTGTATTTCTTGGATAGATCTTTCTAACAAGGTATCATGTGTGTCAAACAGATATCGTATGCCAAAGTTACAACCAAGGGAAGTTGATGTACCAATTTACCCCGACGAGGCCAATAGTTTGGCGTTTCATCTCCTAGGGTTAGGTTTTTGGATGTTTTGGGGTTTTCCATTATTTCTCAATAAAAAATAGGCATTCAAGCTTAATTGTAACACAGTTCAAAGGCATGTAGTCATCACATCTCTTCTCGGAGATAAGCTACCATCGCCCGAACTAGTTTATTTCCATTCTTTATGTATGCATATTTCAGTTCTTTGATATTAATCAAATGAAGTTTTATTTATGTTGCATCTCCATGTTTATGGTTATATCTGTAATTTGTTGCATTCTTGTTTAAATTTGGATCAGGTATGGCCATACACTAGACATAAAAAAAAATTGCAAACCAAGTAAAAATAAATCACAAAAGACCAAAAGCACAAAACTAGCAATAGACACCATGACTCAATTCCCCATGGGTTCCCAATGCTTCCAAGGAAAGCTCAACTTGAGCCTTCTTCAAGATTTCATGACAGTCTCTTTTTCCATGCAATATGTTGCAACATACTTCCATAAACACACATCTGTCAGTGCATAAATAAACATAGCAATATATCAATTACATTACCTTGTTGTGCCAATCATGTTGCCTTGTATCTGAACACGTATATACATAATTTCTCAAGGGACTCCAAATCCTTGACAGATCTAGCTATAAATAGAAACCAGTTATCATACTTGTCAAGTACATGCTCATAAAAATAGCACATATTCTCATAATGTCAGACAAAATCAAGATAAAGAAGACTTCCTATATGCAAATAATTCGTTCATTCAGATTTGTGGTTTCCAAACATAGCCAAAGAAATTCTCACCCAATTCCTTTCTTTATTTTAAATTTTACCTTGCTGCAATCGAGTCTTACTATGTGCTATCACATCAACCAACTGTTATCTATATAAACAAATCAATTGTTACTTTGTCACACTAATGCCAAGCATGTTTCCTTGCAACTACTCACACATTTCAGTCACACATTCCAAAGATCAAGACATCATATATATTAATTTGAAATCAACCTTTACTAAGACTAACATCCATGTCATAATCAACAATCAACTCACAATCACTAATCATAATGCTACAACTATCACCTATGTTGCACTGAAGTGCATACCAGTTGTCTCAACACATAATGTGTTAGTACAATCATCTTCGAACAAGATCATTCCTTCATGAAATCTTATGGACACATAATCAAACTCAAATAAATGACATAATCAAACTCATACCTCAATGTATCTTAGGGGGCTATCACATATGCATAAGTTAGTCCCAGTTAGCATAACACAATATCACAAATATTAAGTAAGACTTGAGTATCATAACCATAATCATCTGCATAGACCAATCCAGATTAGAAAGATACATCTAACATCAAGATCCTAAGTACAATGACCATAACCATCATGCATATGACCACAATGCATATAACAACAAGTTACTATCCTTCATGGCTAACCAACGCATGTACATATGATCACACTGATTAACTAACGTCTATCATACATGTAACCACAACAACCATAGACTAACAAACATGTACATAACCCTAATGCTTATAACAACCATTAACCAACATACCTATATACTCACCATACAAACATGTATGACGATATTCTCTTACCCCGAGGTATAGTGCTGCAACTTCGCTTTGATGATCCGCATCGCTAGCTCTATCTCATCCAACACATTAGCATCATAACAACCAACAACATCATGATGACACAAACTAATACAATGACCTCACAATGCATGTTTGACCTACTATACATGCATAACTATAACCATGGCAATGCCTGCATAACAACATATAGACATTCGCATGCATAATAAATTCATATACAACCTACGTGCATTCATGACAAACGCATCCAAACAACAACATCATCTACTTCTACATGTCAACACAACTGTAACAATGACTACCACCATGCATACATAACAAACACATATACATCCTTCACGCACGCATGACAACCACATTCCTCCCATTCATTCCAAGTGTTGAACCATGCTCTGATACCACTCTGTAGTATTAGATATCACCTAAAGAGAACAAAAACTAGACCTCACCCACACATAATAGAAACCAAACACCACCCAAAGAGAATGGAACCCACTATGATACCACTCTATAACACCCTCCTCCCACGCTTACCCAAGTTTACTGGTCCACTAGGGTAAATATGTGATGAAGAGTTACTATGATATGATTCAACCTCCTAGATCACCTTAAGAAGTAGAATCGGCAAACCAAAACCTTAATGACCTTCATCAAGTACGACAAGACCCCCAAGGGCTAAACTACCCTTCCAAGTGTTCATACCCTAATTTAACTTGCCTTTTCATTGATCTAGACTCCTAGTAGCATGCACAAGCCTACATCCATGCGGTTGTAGGCCTCCAGTCGCATGCATAAGCACTACAAGGGTGTGACTGCAATCTTTTTTAGCCAGTTCAATGCTTGAGACCATAGAATATGTGCCACCATTTAAGGGATAGACTCCAGGTCACTGCCTAGAACTTAATGAAAATTTCCATAACAATAAATGACACAAATACAAAGCCTCTAACGCAAAAATTGATCAAGGACTTGGCGTAAACAAGCCTAACCATGACAGGCATTTCGTCAAACACATGGAAAACTTGTAATCTATAGGTCATAATTACATTTCTAAACATAGGGATATCATACTTATATGAGAATCACCAAGAAGGTGTAATGCCCTCTCATATTAGCTGAAATAACATCTATTAGGTCATGCATTCTATAACCAATCACATATTCATCAAACTTTTCAATATCCATAAACAATATACATCATACAACCAACATATAACCAGTTAATAACCAACATATACAACAACAATAACCAACATATAAACCATGGAAACTTAGCCATAATGTCACCATCATAATCAATACATATGCTCATAGATCATATTAGAAAATGCCTCTTATTAACATATGAAAATGCCAACCAATTCAGGGACTTCCACGTACCATCTGACCATAGATTGGGCTAAACCAAATCTTTCTTTCAGCCAGTCACCTTCATGCCAGATTCCAAGCATGAATGTGGGATCTCATGGAATAGCCAAAACAAGACCAAACCAAGGATTCCTAAGGCCAAACCACATCAACTCTCAACCTATGATTCCATCTCACAGTCGGACATCACTAACCATCACCAGATAGGTCTCCATCCAAGTTTTCCAGGGATCTAGAGCATTTGTTCCAACCCAACTTATAGGGTTAATAACTCAACCCGCAACTGTCGTCGGGCTCTAGAGTGTTTATCCAACCAAGGCTTCTAGGACTACTAACTCAACCCATCAAGGGCTCCAGATCGTTTTTCCAACCAAGGCTTCCAGGACTACTAACTCAACCCAAGTTGTTATCGAGCTTCCAGAGCATTTGTACAACCAAGGCTTCCAGGACTAGTAACTCAACCCAAGTTCTTACAGGGCTTCTAGAGCATTTGTCCAACCAAGGCACTAGGAACTAGCAACTCAACCCATAGACATAAGAAAAATGAGCACCAACCATCAAACAAAGATAAACCCACAACACAATGGTTATCTAGGAAATGGCAAGGCTAGGTAAAACCACTATCAATCCAGGCAATTCTTCATGCCAATGATAGATCATAACCAAGAAACCACATGCATGTGTCATGCATGCCAAAACTATCAAGGAAATCATACATGAAATTCGGTACTTGCAAATAAATCTAGTTGTAGCTGTCGATCCCATCATCCCCTTGTGCTTTCTTGCTTTTCCTTTGCCTTCTTACTCCAAATCCCAAGTATGCTACATTCCTCCAAGAGTGCTCCAAGAAAACTCAAGTGTGCAAGAGTATGAGAGAGATAATAGAATAGAAGGCTCCAAGCTAAAATTGACAAAAGCCTAACTGTCAAAAGCCATGAACTGATCCTCAGAAGCCTTTTATCATTGAGGCCTCTATTTTCTTCATTTTCCTCTATTTTCCTTCAATTTCCTCCTCATGCAAATATGTGACCTTTCGTCTCCCTTTTCTCCTAATTTCCATTATTTTCATAAATAAAATGCCGATTAATGCCTCTTTCCTTTTCAAATGCCTTTGCCAATTTCATTTAGCCATAATAAACCAAATGAACACCCACTAGGATGTTTCACCCAACATTTAGCTTGGAATACGTGTCCCATGACCCTGGTCTTATATGTTGTTTAGTCAATTTAATGTTTTTAAATTGTAAGCATAAATTATTGACCAGGGCGGGTAAACTTATGAAGTACAAGTGCATTGTATGTGTTAGAAGTTGTTTATGTCGTTAAGGTGATTATGTTATCGTTATCTAAATTAATGTCAAACTTCTAGAATCAGTATTGAGATGATGTTATTATCTATACTAGGATGTTATTTCTAAGATTTGTTAATCGATTACTCTAAATGATAGATCTAGAATTAGTTCTAATTGAATTGAGCTTTTTAGAATGGTTGAATAATGATCTTAACTCTTTTCAATGAATACATTAAGTTAATCCACTTTTCATCTTATCAATTGTTTTTGGATTTTTATGATGCAGCTAAACAAAGCTAATTATGAAAGCATGAAATGATATAAAGGAAATCTTATTTTATCAACATAAAAGATGAAATGTGCTTGAGTTTGGATGCTAAGAAATATTGCCACTCTTATCTACTACAACTGCATTCAATGCAAAAGTAAAGCAAAAAAAAGATTACTAAGCTATGAAATAACTAAACTATGAATGAAATGAAATGACTGAGTTATACTAGGTATAAATAAAACGAGATAATTGAGTTATGCTAGATATAAAGCAAATGAGATTACTAATACAGAGATCAATCAAGTGAACCTAGTCGTGAACTCCATTGAACTGCATCCTAAAAATATAAAAACAGAGCATCCATAAATTAAATCTATGAAATAAAAGAAAATCTAATTGCAATGAATCAAAGACCTAATCTGCATGCAAGGGCCCTCCACAAGGCAATCGGTAGCTTTAATCAACAACACATAAAATGTATGAACCAAGATCTTTGCATTAAACAGAAAAGAGCTTCTACAAGATGCTTCAAAATTGCATGCGGTGGTGCACCCTTAACACAGAGCTGCCATTGTTTTTATAGAGTTTTTAATTAACAATATGAGAAATTCAAGCTTATTGGTCTGTTGGGTCTCAGCTTTGTCTTATTTTTATTTATTTCTCTCATGATATCAATTGGCTAAATGATTATTTTCTAAGAGTATTTGTTACTTCTTTGTTTTAACGAGATTAAAATAGCATTAATGAGAGTTTAATTAAGGCTTGTATGTTGCAGGATTAAAACTGGTTTTATTATACTTTGGGACGTGCCTGCACCAGTGCATTTATATGCCTACACCATTGCTTACCTGCTTGCACCATGCATTTGGATTCTTGCACTAGTTACAATGGCTTCCTGCACTATGTTGAACTCAAACCTGATCTTATGCTCTGTTCATGAAGGCAGTGGTATTTTGTTAGCAACATGCAAACTCTTACATTAATGTCATCGTGTTTGAAGTTGTGCCTGTATTCGAACCCTTCATTCATGGGGATCGAATGATATAATCTATTGACTTGTATAAGGATTTGGTTCCTTGTCTTGCTATTGAAACGTTCCTATAAAATATGTAAGCACCTGGAATTAATTGTACACCACGCATCAGAAGGCAGCGATCGCAATGGCCAAGAAGATAATTTCATTTGTGTTTTTGCTGTCATTATCGTTCATAGATTCAGCTATGGCCGCTAAACAACCTTATCTGGTGTACTTAGGAGGACAACACGATGAAAATGTGGACCGCCAACTGGTAGTCGAATCTCATCATGAACTTCTAGCATTAGTTCGAGGAAGTAACAAGGCTGCCAAAGACAACATCTTGTACTCATACAGTAGAAACATAAATGGTTTTGCTACTACTCTTGACGAAGAGCAAGCTCTTACTCTCTCAAATCTACCGCTGGTATTGTTTGTATTTGCCCGCCAAACAAGTTATTACTTTAATCAGACACAAATGATGGGCATGGTCAAAAGCATTTGAGTGTCCCAACCATTGGACAATCTAGCGCAAGCTTGTCTAACCTTAGCAAACCTAAAGCTCTCATACCACTTGATCTGATAACGAGATCTTAGACAATTATTAAGGTATTACAGACTCATGTGCATGGATTTGCCTATGTTATTTTATGCAATGGATCGATAAGATTTCGAAATAAATAGACAATGAGGTAGTTAAAGAACATAATAGACAAACACACATAAACACAGCAAGTTTAATAGGGAGTTCACCCAACACTCCTTGGCTACGTCTCCTGGTCCAGCCATCAGTGGTGACATCTCTATTATGTCTTCAGAAGTAGAGTTTTTACAAAAGTGAGCTCAATTTGGGTCTCACACAATAGATACAAAACAACAAGGCTTCATTTGGATCCCGCAAGTCTTTTTGAGTACACTAACTCTCCTCACTGACTCTCTGTCTCTGTTTTCTCTTTGTCTCAGCACTACTTGCTTCTTTTTTTTGTCTATTTGTGGCTTTAAAGCCAATTGGCATTATTTGTTTTTTTCTTCTTCTCGGGCTTTCTGGCTTACCAACCTCTGTCCGCTCAGATCCCCCTCTGAGCGTTAGCAATCATTGTTAAAAGCTTTCAGGGATGGTGGCCACCTGTTCTATAACGGAATGGACCGTTGGGCCTTTGAAATCCCCAAAATTAGTGTTCTCTGTGTTCACAGAGAAATACACTAAAAACACAGGAAATTCGCCAAACTGTCGTTTATCGGATTTGAAATATTATTAATTCCCCTTATAACTCCTATTGGGTCTACCTGTGTATTGACATCACATCTCCACCATTGATCTGGGGGATCTAGATCCAACGGCTATGGTTCATTTCGGGCGGCCCATGCATAAGGGAGTTAACCGCCCAAAAAGAGTGATTTTCTTTCTCCAAGGCCTAAACACGTGGCAACCAATGTATGGGCTTAGGTGGAGCTCAGCCAAAACCTCTTTCCGCCTTCGATCCTCCCGAAATACCACTTGTTTCCTTTGTATTAAAAAAATACATTAAACACGAAAAAACCCTGTAAAATGGTTTTAGATGAATTTCAAATATTATATATATGCATCCATAAACCCTTTCGGGTCCAGTTTCATCGCATCGGCGCATTTTCTTTTGTTTTTCGTTTATTTAATGAAAATGTGATTTAGATCTCAAAATATATAATACCATCTATATTTCCATTGGGTCCGGTTATCGTGAATCATATTTATATTGTCCCCGCTCCATTGTAATGTTCTGATGCAATGTTATGATGTGATTGATCGCAATCGCATTTCGCACATACCCCCGGCCCGTTTGTGAGTGCTCCTCTGTAATCACCAATTGCGATATTGCGATTCAACTTGGGCCGTCGATCTGCGCGCTTGATCGACGGTCCTCATTGCCCATGCCGATCACTGTCGCATTACCGTGTGGTCTCCGCCGGTAGCTTTCACTTGCCACCGCCAATTGTGATTTGCTGATTGGATCTGGACCGTTGATCGGCCAAATCTGACAGCTCCCATGCAAAGTAGTTTTAAGTCACCGATACTCTATGTTTCAATGTTTTCTCTATGTTTTTTCCTCCCAATAGTGTAATCCGACTTTTTAAAAGGCTTTTCTTTTGCGATAGTCTTGAATTTTTAGAAGACTTTGAAGACTTAGAGGGTTTTCTATGATCCATTTGGATCACTAGCACATCCAAATTTCACTTTCTTCTTCTTCTTGGAAGTCACTGCCATCCTTGGTTTCCTCGTAAGGATCTTATACTTCAGGTTAATGATTTCTCTTTTCATGGCCTTGTTTTCTTTCTTCAATTTCTTGTTCTTTTTATACGATAGGCTTAAATGAAGAATGAGGTTAGCACTTTTGGCAATTTGAATTCCATTTTCTACCTTCAGTGTTTGATTTTCAATTTTGAGGTACTTGTTTAATGTATCCAACACAAAGATTTCTTGCTTCAAGACATTAGAGGCTCGAGGTTCTTGTGGCTCATTAAACTAGTTACTTCCTTCCTCTGAGCTCTGGATTGATCCTTTGGATGCTGCTTCGATTCTCTCTACTGGTTCTATGTGATAATATATTTCTTGTTGAACAAGATCAATACCTGGGCTTTGTACTAGACTTCTTGGAGGTGAACTGAATGGAGGTGGTGATACCCTTGGTGACAGTCTTAGTGATTTTCTCGGAGAGTTCTCAAGACCTTCATATTTCTCTTTTGACTCAAGATCAATATGTTCTGCAACTCCTGAGGCTGCTTCTTTCACTGTGTTCAATCTGGTGCTTCTTCTCAAACTTGTTTTGGCAATCCTTGAATTTTCTTTTCTTTAGATTTTGGATTTTCTTCCGAGGAGGGATTTTTGTTTGGGATAAAACCTTTATTTCCTTGCTGGCTTTCTTTCTTCTAAGACTTTCTCTGTTCATTTCTGCAAAATTTCTACAATTGGTAGATCATCCTCTGGCAATTCTTGTTGATGTTGTGGTTCATGTGCTATTACCATCTCCACTTTTCTCTTTCTTCCCCTTAAGGTTTTGCTACCACTTGGTTGTTCAGGGATTTTCTCTTCAAAATGCTTTCTTACTAGAAAATCTTCCCAATTATCGTCTATACTTTGAAGATGAAACTCAATCAAGATTTTTATTAACCCATGATGCTACATTGGATTGTCTATAAGCTGGATTTTCTTTTGAACATTTACTGACATTTTCTTAAGACTATGCAACAGAAAGTATGGAAGATTCATTTGATGCTCTTCAAGGAAATTCATCAATAGCCTAATGTGATAGAAAAACATACACCCAGATCTACCTTCGCAAGTAACAAATTTCTAAAGGACAAGGAACAAATTTCTCCATTTACTTTTGAGCGCAGAACTAGGAATACCTTTTCTAAAGACAGTAATATCTATGCTTGGATTTTTCAAGAAAATTTTTCCATCTTCCCCTTCGATTCCTCTGTTCTTGAACCATTTTTCTCCATCTCTAGGCAGTTTGGTGGCTTCTACAATTCGGGACTTTGTTACTGCGAACTTGACATCGCCTATTTCAATTTATGTTCCATCAAAATATCGTACAAAGGTTTTTGTCACCTCCCTGTGGAAACCATCCAAATTTTCTATGAAATCTAACCACTGAACTCTCTGTAATAATTCTCTAGTGTGAGGGTATCCTTCCAAAAATTTCCTTCATGTTGGTTTTGTTCGAACAATAATGCCCATGGTGAGAGATGTTTCATCTCAAGAACTGTTTACTTGACAGGGAAGATAGTCTTAGTAGGGTTTCGCTCTGTGATGGAGAGAATGTATGAATTTAGAACAATGAGATAACGAGTTAGTATAATGAAGGTTTACGGAGATGAGTTAGATGTTTGAATGCATTCAATTCAATGATTCAGTTATCAAATCGATGAATTCGAAATGAGGACGAGATAGGAGTTAAAATGGTGGCAGATTATAATGGATTTGACAAGCGACTATGATCCACAAACTGCAATGATTTCATTTTTTTTTCGGTAATGTTATGCCCACATGATTCATATATGCAAAATGTTAACCCCTATTATAAAATTAAAGTGTTACATACCTTAGATTTATTTGCTAACCTTTATTTGTCCTTTGATGTATTTTGCAGGTACTTTGCAATTTGAAAGGAGTCAATCATTTCTTCAATTTGAGCCACCAAGCATCCCTGTCAGATTGGCTGCAGAAATCTTATTAGAGCTGTAGAAACTTGCCTAAGCTGCAAAAAGTCACTAATTCTGTAGCTGAAATATTTTCAAGAAAGGGATGTTTAGAAAAAAGGGATTTTTTTTAGAAAAAATGGTAAAGAGAACATTTAAGGTGCCAACAAGAGTTGGTTTTCACTTTAAATTTTCTGTATAAGCATGCCAGTAACTTGTTGGTTTTCATGTTTATACATTATTATTATTATTATTATTTTATTTTTTTGTATGATGGAGAAAAATAAAATTTCTAAGGTGGAAAAGAAGAAGAATTCTTCTCAACCATCTTCAATTGTGAATTGTCTTGGAAAATTTTGACAAATACTTCTTTTGTTAATGGCTTCTGATAAAGTCTAAGTCAATGTCCATTCACTAAAAGAGGATTTTTACCTTCATCAATAGTCCTGATTCTGACTACACCATTGTCAAAGACATTTTCAACTTCATAAGGTCCAAGCCAATGAGTTTGGAATTTTCCTTGGAAGTTTTTGAAATTTGAATAAAAAAGTAATGCCCAATCTCCTGCATGAAATTTTCTTTCTTTAATGTATTTTTCATGCCATCTGGATCTTTGTTGCTGAACTAGGCTGGTCTTCTGGAAGGCTTATTGTCTTATTTCATCAAGCTCATTGAGTTGTCCCATCCTTTGTTTTTGTGCCTCTGATAAGTCAAGATCCAACTGGACTACTGTTTTATAGGTCTGGATCTTGAACTCTATTGAATGTAAGATCTGCTTCCCATAAACAATTTCATAGGGAGTATGTCCTGAAGCACTTCTCCATGTAGTTCTATAAACCCAAAAAGCTTCTGGAAGCGTTTTTGCCTAGTCCTTCCTATGTAAGTGTATAGCCTTGGTAAGAATTGCTTCAATCACCTTGTTTATAGACTCAAATTGTCCATTAGCGTGTGGATGGTATGGAGTGGATTTCCAATGCTTGATTTTGTACTGTTCCATGAGCTTTTGCACTAATCAGGATGTAAATTTTGTTCCTTGATATGTTACAACTTTTCTTGGTACACCAAAACGAGTGAAAATATCTTCAAAAAGAAATGAAACTACAACATTTTCAATAGCAAAAGGAAGTGCTTTAGCTTCTACCCATTTAGTGACATAATCAGTACAGACCAAAATATAACTTTTTTGTTTTGAAAGTGGATTGATTGGACCAACAAAATCTAGTGCTCATTTCTCAAATGCTTTAATGAGTACCTAAGGTTTTAATGGTGTTTCATTTGAAAGAGTAGGTTTCCCCATTCTCTGACAACTGTCACATCTCTTAACATATTCCTTGGTATCCTTGAAAATGGAAGGCCAAAAATATCCTAAGAGTAGGACCTTATAAGTAGTTTTCAGTCAGAAAAATGTCCTCCACATGGTTCATAATGGCATGCTTTAAGTATTTCCAGTATCTCATCTTCTCGAACACATCTTCTGATGATGAGATTTGGTCCTATTTTGTACAACTCTTCGTTTATCCATGAATAAGATGTGTTGTTGTGAATTATCCTCCTCTTTTCGCTAGGAGACAAATGAAATGGTAATTTCCTTGTAGCTAAATAATTAGCAATATTTGCATACCAAGGTGACTTAGTAGATATTGCAAAAAGATATTCATCAAGAAATTTATCCTCCACAGGTTGATGATTGTTATCATTCTGAATTCTAGATAAAAAGTCAGCGATTGTATTTTGTTTTCTGGGTTGATCTAGAATGGTGATGTTGAATTCTTTTAACAATAAGAGCCATCTGGTTATTCTTCCATTAGTGATTGGTTTATTCATTACATATCTAATGCTAGAATGGTCTATGTGAATGAAATTTTCGCCAATTATATAATGTCTAAATTTGTTAATGGCATGAACTACAACTAAAAACTCCTTCTCAGTTATAGTATAATTTAGCTCTGTTGGAGTTAAATTTTTACTGGTAAAATAGATTGCATAAGGAGTAAGGTATTTTTGTCCTAACATAAATCCTAAGGTTGTACCTGAATCATCAGTTGGTATATGGAAAGGCAATTTCCAATTAGGTCCTTTTAAGATAGGTGATTTAGATATTTTCTTTTTCAAAGTTTCAAAGGCAGTTTGAGAATTAGGATCCCAATTGAATTCATAGTATTTGGTAAGAAGTTTGCAAAGTGGATATGTAATTTTTGTAAAGTTTTCTATAAATCTTCTATAGTATCCAATAAAACCAAGAAAACTCCTAACATCTCGTTGACAGTTTGGCACTGATAATTTAGAAATGACCTCTACTTTAGATGAGTCTACCTTGATTCCATCTCCTGAAATATGGTGACCTAAAACAATTCCTTCATTAAACATCATAAAACATTTCTCATGAATTAATGAAAAATTTGTTTCTTAACATCTTATTAGAACTTTTTCTAAATTTTCAAGTGCTTCTTTAAAAGAATCTCCATAAACTGTGAAATCGTCCATATATACTTCCACACAATCATGAATAAGATCAGAGAAAATTCTGGGGACTGCTCTTTGGAATGTTGCTGGAGCATTGCATAATCCAAAGGGTAGTACTCGGTAAGCATAAGTTACCCATGGATGGGTAAATATGGTTTTATCTTGATCCTCAGGTGCTACCTAAATCTGATTGTATCTGCTAAAACCGCCCAAAAATGAAAAATACTTTTCTCCGTGCTAATGTGTCCAAGACTTGATCTATGAAAGAGAGTGGAAAGTGGTCTTTTAATGTTGCTTTATTCAATTCCATTTAATCGATACACATTCTCCATTTCCCATATTTCTTAGGATATTGGATAGATGAATTTTATATTTAGAAAATTCTGTAATTCCTCCTTAACAGTTTATTTCAAATTTGGGTTCATTCTTCTTTGTGGTTGTCTAATTCGCCTTGCACTCTGTTCAATGTAGATATGATGCATGCAAGTTTTAGGATTAACTCCTCTCATATCAGTGTATTCCTATGCATAAGCAGAAGAATCTTTTTGTAAAATTTCTACCAGTTGATTTTTTTGTAATTCTTCTAGGTTTTCATTAATGTTCAAAGTTTTACCTGGAAAAATTTCCATTGAAGAATTTCAAAAATTTTCCATAGAGAGTAAAGACACTTGTCTAGATGAGAGATATTTGTTTCAACTACAGTCATAATGTGAGGAGGATTCATTATTTTCCATTAGATTTAAAATTTGGTCGTCCTCTCTTACTTGTTCAATAGTGAGAACAGGTTGTATATCATCATCATCATATCTTTATTCCTCATTCTCTATTTCTACTGTTGTTTTTGCAGGTGGATACAATGTATATTTGTTTGTAGAACTTTCATTTAAGATAAACATGTCGCCTGATCTACAACCGATGAAAGTATCAGCTATATCTAACCAAGGTCTCCCTGGGATTAATGGATGTCATCCTAGATTATTCTTGGGTGTTAAAACCATGAAGTCGATAGGATATTCCCATGAATCTAAGGATACACAAACATCTTCTAACACACCATCAGGTTTAATTACAGACTTTTCTACTAATTGTAACAGTGTTGGTGTGTATTGAAGGTTAGGAAGCCTGAGTGAATCCTTGATTTGTTTACTCATTATGTTTATGGCTGCTCCTAGATCAATTAATGTGTTTGGTATTTCGATTCCATTGATCGATTCCATTGATGTGACTTTTCACAATGGTGCTCCCTGGATCTAGATATTTTTGTATTGTTGTTTTCCCCATCATGATGTCTGCAATTTTCCCAACTAATTGAATTCTTTTTATGTCTTTTATTTTTCTTCCTAGTCTTTGAGTACTTAATTCCTTGATTGTTTTTGCAAAGGTTAGTGTTTCTTTTGTGGCTTACAATAAATGAATTTGTATACAAACATTTCATAATTCACCCAGCATATTATAATCAAGCAATGTGATTTGTTCTTCTACTCCTTCATCAATTTTAAACCGTTAAGGAAAAGGTGGTCTAATGGATATTGAGGGTTGTTCTATAATAGGAGTATTTATAGAAACATTTTCTGTTTGATTATTTTCTTTCTGAGGAAGAGAGGTTTCTCCTTCTTTAGATTGATTTTCGTCTTTTTTAAGATTTTTCCTTGCTTCCTGAATAATAACACGGGTTTTTCTTTGCAATACTCTACCCGACCTTAAATGAAAATTATTTAGCTCTAGTGGAGTTATTACATAGGTTTGAGGATTTTTCCCTTCCATAGTGTAAACAGTTTGTGACATTTTATTATTGGGATTCGGAAGTGGTTGAGCAGGTAATTGATTTGATTCTTGTGCAAATGGTAGGGAGAGATGTGGATTTTGATTTTGGATTTGGACTTGAGGTAATTGATTAGCTTGAGGAATTTGATTAGATTGGGGTAAGATTTTTGGTGGAAAATTAGGATAGAATGGTGAATATTTTTTATATTGAGCATAAGCCCCATAAGGATTTTTCCATCCCTGATTCCAATATTGTGATTGTGGCTGAGCCCAAGGCTGCCAAGATAGATTCCAATTATTTTGTGAAGACTGGGAAAATTGTTGTGATCTAAAGCCTTGTGGTTGATTTGCTTGAGAATTCTGTCAGGGTCTTTTGGCAATAAAATAAAGAGGGTCTACTTGTTCTGGTATCTCTTCATCATTAAATACAGCCTTAAGACTTGGTAAAGAAGGACATTCCTTAGTATCATGGTTATCTACACATATGGAACAAGTTTCTATGGTTTTTAAGTCTAAAGGACATTCTCTTAGAGCATGCTTCTTTCTATAGCTAGGACAAAAAATGGATAATGCAGTATTTTCAGACTTTTGCTTGTTTTGTAGTTTAAGGGTGTCAAATTGTTCACTTAAACTCCCTAAAATATTTGTCTTGAAAGTATCAAGAAAACTTCCTAATTCTGCCCTACTAACTATCCCAGCTATAGATTTATTGATTCTTGATAAGAGAGGGTCCCTAGGACTTTTTCCAACTCGTGCTTTACCCCTTGAGATATGTATACATAAATCACAAATATCTGTAAATGGTAGTTGAGAAATATCTCCTTTTCCTGTTAAGTGAAGGAGAACAATCCAATCATCTCTGATAGATTTGAGTAGGAGGGCTTTCAGATTTTCCTCATCCAAACTATCCATTTTTTCCCTCTTAATATTATACACAAATCTCTCGACTAAGTCTTCAAGATTCTCATCTTCTTTTGTGTCAGTTTGAAGACTTTGTCTCTAATGTTGTGAGTCATACAATAGTCTCTATATTTCTCTAAGAAAGTTTCTTTAATGTGTGCCCATGTCCTTATAGAATTAGTTCCTAGACTCATGAACCATTTTAATGTCGAATCCTTTAAGATAACAGGGGACAATTTCAATTTTTGAGCATCATGCAGATAATCATATGATCTGCATAATACTTCAAATTCAAAGACAAATGTCTCTAGATCTTCACTTCTTTCTCCATGGAAATTAGGAAGAATAGAAGGTGGAATATTTTTCATTGTGAGGGTTGTATCTTCATCGAATATAGGAAATCCAAAAGGATCTTGATTTTTCCTACCTCCACCTCCTCCTCTATATCTACCTCCTCCAATCCTATTTTGCTCACCATTGACATTGTGTACTTCTCCTTCTCCTTCTTTAGCCATGATAGATTCTTCAGAACTAACGTGAGGATCTTATAATTCTTCTTGTTCCTCTATTAATGGATAATTAAAATGAGTTTCTTGTTCCTCTTCTTCACTAGGAATTTCTGATTCTTCTCCTAGAATTTGTTCACTAGTGGAAGATAGAAAAACTACTCCTGTAGTTGGGGATGTAGGATTTTCTTCAATTATAGTTTCAGTAGATGAAGTAGGTGAAGTTTTGGATTTGATTTATGATCTTAAGACTTCAGGAAGTCTTTGTTGGCCTATGAATGGAATTCAGGTTTGAGTGGGTGGTGTGGAACTTCAAAGTCGTGGTGGAGTGAGCGGATGTGTGGGAATTAAGCTTCTATCTCGTCCTACAAATCTACCTCTAGTCTCTTTCCCTATGCATATCATGCTTTTAATTGATGATTTTTTCTTTTTTAACTTCTATTTGCACTTCCCCAACAATGACGCCAAAATTTTTAGTCAATTTAATGTTTTTAAATTGCAAGCATAAATTATCGACTAGGGCAAGTAAACTGATGAAGTACAAGTGCACTGTATGTGCTAGAAGTTGTTTATGTCATTAAGGTGATTATGTTATTATTATCTAAATTAATGTCAAACTTCTAGAATCAGTATTGAGATGATGTTATTACCTATACTAGGATGTTATTTCTAAGATTTGTTAATCGATTACTCTAAATGATATCTCTAGAATTAGTTATAATTGAATTGACCTTTTTAGAATGGTTGAATAATGATCTTAACTCTTTTCAATGAATATATTAAGTTAATCTACTTTTCAACTTATCAATTGTTTTTGGATTTTTATGCTGCAGCTAAACAAAGCTAATTATGAAAGCATGAAATGATATAAAGGAAATCCTATTTTATAGACTTAAAATGTGCTTGAGTTTAGATGTTGAGAAAGACTATCACTCTTATCTACTGCAACTTCACTCAATGCAAAAGTAAAGCAGAAACAAGATTACTAAGCTATGAAATAACTAAACTATGAATGAAATGAAATGACTGAGTTATACTGGTTATAAAGCAAACGAGATAATTGAGTTATGCTAGATATAAAGCAAATGAGATTACTAATACAAAGATCAATCAAGTGAACCTAGTCGCAGACTGCATTGAGCTGTATCCTAAAAATATAAAAATAGAGCATCCATAAATTAAATCTATGAAATAAAAGAAAATCTAATTGTAGTGAATCAAAAACTTGATCTGTGCATAGGGGCCCTCCACGAGGCAGTTAGTAGCTTTAATCAACAACACATAAAATGTATGACTCAAGATCTTTGCATTAAACAAAAAAGAGTTTCTATATGATGCTGAAAATTACATATAGTGCCACACCCTTAACACAGAGCTGCCATTGTTTTTATAGAGTTTTTAATTAACAATATGAGAAATTCAAGCCTACAAGTCTTCACTACAATCCTTATAAAAACCAAATCATATTGCTTATTTGTCGATTTGCTATTGAAAAAGCAAATCGATAATATCTCTTGAAACTCAGACTCTGTTCCAAAACGTTATCTTGCAGTTGACTTTCATGTTTGATCATGTTGTAGTGCAGACATCTTGATGGATTAGCTTGAGTAAACATAAAGAAATCCATGAGAGGATCATTCCCTATCTACCCATATACTCCTTTGCTGAGCTGGCGCACTCAAACCCTGTCAATAATGGTAGCTGCGAATCCGTGGATTAAATGCAGAATCAATTCAATTCTGTAGTTGCTCGTAACCTTTAATAAAACAATAAGGTATATTGACAAAATATGAAAAAGAGGACATATGAATGCTTACCTCAACAAAACCTTATGTTTATTGCATTTATTTGGATGATAGCAATAGGAAAAAGGAAGTAAACATGGACAAAAAGGGTGTCAAGACAATGCAGTTCTTGGACTCTACTTATGTTTTACATGGAAATCAACCAAGGGTTGTTACAAGTACAAGATTGTAACAAAAAATCCTTTATAATAAGAAAAAGGTAGAGACGACGACAATGGTGGTTTTGTCCCACATTGGGTTTCCACCAAAAATCCTGGTGTTCATATGTGTTGATATGTTTCTTGTGTGTTGATGATCTATCTTCTCTTTACTGTTGCTTAATGAATGAATAATGAAGTAGTGATGTACTGGTTAAAGATGAACTATTAATGAAATTAATGATAAACTAGTTATTTGTATGTACGCATTTTGCATTGATCACAGTCACATATATACGTTGGTTTCCTGCATGACTATAGTAAATCAAAATAAGAAATTGAAAAAATGGAGTGTGTAAAATATTGATTCACCCTCTCCCCCAACACCCCCTCCACCCTTAGTAGTTTTCCTTGCATCAACTTAGGGAATGAATCAACTAATTGTGGATTAATTCAATCAATAATGGAATTAAACATCTGGGAAAGTGAGAAGGTTGAAGGATAGGAGTAAATCAAGTCAATGAATGAAAAAATGACCCAAGGAGAAATAAATTCACTTTAGCTTTGAAATTACAATCTTGTAAAGGACAACTTTGCCCAGTAATGAGAAATATGTCCAAGGGGGTGTGTATGTCCTTGTAACAATACCCCACTTACCCCATTGGGATGATTATTGCAGTCAAATTCCTCTTGTATTGTTATAAAAATTGGATATTTTTTAATCTCTTAAGTCCATTTTCCTTATAAAGGAGGTTAATTTATTTATTTAAATTTATGGCTCCTTCTTTTAAACCTGAGCACAAGGACTCAGATCTTGATAGCTTCATCTTATTTAGTTATGAATAGCTTTTCCCCACACACACACACACACGTATATATACCCCATATCATAGTATCAGTAGCCACTACCACACACACATATATATCCACGACCACTCTATTGGTAGTCAATGTATCTACCAATTGTATGCCACGTTGCCCAAATGTGATGGACCCCATGTGATATTTATATCCCTGACACCTATAAGCCTTTACCATGTCGCTCTACTCTAGAACCCTGGCAGTCCCCACCTACCACCCACTAGATCCGAAGGTCACAATTTGACTTGGAGATGAACGATTTGTACAAGGGGTGCCCTCCCCATTGATGTCACAAGGGGTGGAGAGATATCTACCAAGATCCTATCCGTCGATCCTAGAATTTAAATCGACAATATGCGCGTGGGGTGCCCTCATAGCTGACGCCACAAGGGGGGGTCCACTTGCATACTGTAGATCTCAAGGCAGTAAATCTCCATGTTGATCGCTATGTGGTAGTCCCCACCCAACGCCCGAACCCTGCCACGGCTACACCTCTTACAAAACTCGTGACAATCAATGACCACAATTCTCCATGCTCAAGATCAATGAATTCCGATGGGTCAACATGCACAAATGTTAACAAGGGAAGGGGTGGTGCACAAATTTGTTTATCAAAACTACCCATCTCCAAATTTATGACTAGGATCAATTCCGACACCCCTCCATCACCTTTTCCGAAACCACTACAGGGGGTGTCAGAAAAGGCAATATCGGGTTCCAAAACCACTTACGAGTTGTTGATAGAATCATAATGACAATCTGGGCCCCATATCTCTAACCTCTTCCATGGTACCAACCCACCACATCATCCCATTCCTGCCACCCCAAAGATTCTCCTTACCTTCTCCCCTTTGTGCCTCCGAGATGGTACCTCTGGGAGACATGATCTTGGTCCCATCATCCCAAAAATATCCTTGAATTCTCCCCTTTTGTGCCTCCAGGATGGGACCTCTGGTACACATCATCCTAGTCCCATCATCCTAACGCTCTCCTCCATTGTTCTCCGGCCCCAACCCTATGGAATAATTCCACACAAATTTTTTGAAGGCTAACTGGGATGTATGGCGCCTCTATCACACATTATGGCAATTAATCCAAGGCTGACAACAAATGGTCAGGAGAATCTGAATTTTTATTATTATTTTTACTTTCATTATAAATAGGTCCAACCATCTCAGAACTTCAATCATGCTTGCAATTTTAAGTGGAATTGGGAGACTTATTCAGGTCTTACTCCACAAACCCATTGTGCACAACATTTGCATTATTTTAGCTTAACATTTAAGCCAAGTGTTTATTCAACCAACAAGTATTATAATACCTTCCCTAGTGCTTACTCAAACCAACTACATTGATGTATACACTCAGTACCTACAACACTAAGATAAATGTAAGTCTCCCTGCATAAATGGCATTTGAGCAAAATCAGAATCACAAGACATATTAACAAAGTCTCATTCCTTTCCATTTAAAAGAGTAAACCATGCATTGTTTAGGTAATCAATGCAAACTTAGTTTAATAGTCAAAACATATACCAACACATTTAATAACACATATTACATGTACAAAGACTTATCTTAGATTTAAAACCGGTTTCTGGGCAACTGAGTTTGGGACAAGGACTCTCCACCCAACCATAAACAGCTATAGGTAGTCATCACTTGCAGTTCTCACCCCCAATCCAGATTTCAAATATTGAGGGGCCTTTCTCAAAGGAATAAAACACTAACTTCCAGATGAAACAAGGACCCCAGAGGTTCTTCTTCCTCCACTAGTAGTTAACCAATGTATAAGGAATCCAGAGGCCAACTACCTCCACCCTCCACCTATCCAATGATGACCAGTGGACAAACACAAGGAATCTAGAGGCTTGCTTCCTCCACCCTCCATTTGTTCAAGAACCAATAGTTTTAGGGGATCCATAGACTTCCTCTCCACCCAAGAATGTCAAGGGAGTCTAGAGAAACAAGTCTACAGCCTTTAAACAACAAAATAATGGTTCCACCCACCTTGGCGAATTCTAGATTCCATTGTAAAAATGACACAAAAGGATAGCTTCAGAGAACCTCCTTTTAGGATTCCAAGGAACAACCCTCCACCCGAGCCATTAAGGGACTCTCTAGAAAGACTAGCTCCACCCTCCAGCTATACAAGGAATAGATAGACCATTGTTCCTCACATGGGAGAGATCTTCTTCCCGCCAACCTTGCCAATTGAAAGCCAATATCTCAGTACTTCCTTCTTCTTTTTTCTTCCAAACTCCTTCGCTCATACTCTCCTGGATTCTCTTTTCTTGTCTCTCTCTATTGCAAAATGATGAATTGAACTCCCTTCTCCTTTCTCTCCTGCGCAGTGATTGACTTCCACTTTCCTTGCTATCAGCACATTCCAATCTTCATTAATCTCATCCTTTTTGCCTTGTAATATTTTCCAAAGCAACATGGCCTTTGTAATTCTTTTTCAGTCTAATTTTATTCATGAGTAGGTCATTTAAGGCTTATTAACCATCCTTTAATGACTATAAAAAACAATTCAAATTTCCTGCAACAAGGAAACCTTGAACATCCCAAGAAAGTAACCTCCCCATCCTCTGGAATCTGTTTCCCTTAACTCAACCCATTTTTTTTGTAAAATTATTTATTGCATTTCATGAGAGAACTACAGTTGGGGTTGTCACAATCCTGTGGGTGAATGAAAACACAACCAACAAACAAATTTTAGCTTAGGGAGTAAAGTGGTGAGTTATCAAACACAACAATCAAGCACAATGAACTCACAAATTTTACCCTAGAAACCCAAATGGGAAAACCAACTTTGAGTGGATGCTCATTAATTTATTTTGGTAATCTTTGTTTGCATTATTTTCATGGATATATGTGCCTCTTCTTCTCTTCACCAAAAGACCCTTTAAGAGTGAAAGTGAAGGAAGAAATACAGAGAGCTATGGATAAGGGGAGGGGAAACTATCATGACCCTTCATTTCCCCTTCCTTGGCATTCCCTTCTATTTTTTTGTTTACCTTTTCATTAACCCATTTTTCCTTCTAATTCTCATTTTGTCTTATTGAAAGTTTACATTTACATTACATAGATTGTTAACCTTAATAAATTTCCAAGTTAATATTACAAATACTAATTCTTATAATCATTTGTTGGCTTGGATCCATTTTGGATAGTACCTCCCCATTGAGAGGATTTTGGTCTCCAAAATCTCAAGGAAACCAATTTGGATCAATGTGCCTTCTATCTCCTTCTCTGGAATATGGCTTTGACTCTAGCTCCTGGCTACATTATAGTTTTGGCTTTGGCTCTAGATTTGGCTCATAGCTCTAGCTATTAGTTCTAATCCTAGCTATGGCTCTAGCTTTGGTTATCAGCTCACTTGCTCCACTAATACCAAAGTTTTTACATCAATTCTCAACTTTAAGGAATATCCAAATCTTAACTCTAGACTCAACATTCATTCCAATTTCCCCTTAGACTTGGAGATGTTCCAACTTAGTAGTTGATGAAGCCAAGTTGAATGTTCGTATTTGTTTAATGTGACCTTGGCACACTTCCATCATGTAACAATTTCACAACGGAAGTGATGTTTGTGTTCTTTTGCAGGGATCAGTTGCTTCATGGCATGACAATAACCCTCTAATGACTACACATGGTTGCAAGCACATCATGAATTTCTCCAAAACACCCCAATGGTCACTGACCTCTACACACCAATCTTTAGCACATCTCCAAGAAGGGGTTATTCGAATATAATATCAAAAATAAGAACCAACTTTTAGCTACCCCTTGGCATCAACCTATTGTTCTCTTCAATGGTGATGTAGACCTCTCGTGTTGTCATCTCTCCCTGGAAAACTTTTTCTCCTTGAACTAGAGATGTAGACAACTCTTCATCTTTGATCTTCGCTCTTCACACCCTTCTCTTGATTTTGTAGTTTCTAGAATGAAGCTCCTGATGAAGCCAGAAACAATTTTATTTCCAATGGAAACTCAAATTGCAATGGTCGAAAAATTTCATGGTGTTGTTATATGGTTTGGTTAACATACTCCTCCTCTCCATAAGCCTCTAAGTTCTCTATTGGATTGCAAAAGTCTTCTTACTATTCTTCATCTAAAAACATTCAGGGTTGTGGCATGTTGCTTACTTCTTGATCGAGGTGGATATTGGTGGCCACTCGCCTATTCCACTTGGACCCCCATTGTTGTTTCCTTTCAGTTTCCTTAATTGTAGCACAACTTACTACTTTTGGCAGTTTTTCGGGTCCTAAACTTTCAGAGCCATTTTGAGGGACTAAAAGAAGTTTTTAGGGAAAACGGAGAGACCGAACTACTACCAAATCAATTCATTATTTTCTTTTTCATCCTCCTCTTTGAGATCTTTGGAACGAGGTACTATGATAGACAAATGAATATTTTATGCCAAAGTCATGATTCAGGGGAGTTGACATTCCAACTTTGCCCAACTAAGCCTACAAGCTTTTGGCACTTCATCTCCTAGGGTTAGGTTTTTGGATGTTTATGGTTTCTCATTATTTCTCAATGATAAAAAGGCTATCGAGCCTCATTGTAACATAGTTGAGAGCCATGTAGCCACCACATCTCTTCTCATAGATAAGCTACCATTGCCCGAGATAGTTTATTTCCATTCTGTATGTAACTATATTTCAGTTCTTTGATATTAATGAAATGAAGTTTTATTTATGTTGCATCTCAGTGTCTATGTTTGTATATGTATTTTGTTGTATTCCAGTATAAGTATGGATCAATGGTATCAGAGTGGGTCTGCTCTTTCTCTTTTTTTATTTGCATGTCTCTAATGAGGTCAGGATATAAGGAGTTACGTCTCGAACTGGTTGAAACTTTGCAAGACCAGCCTCACAAACCTTGATGACCTCTCATAATGGAAGAAAATAAAGATGAAGGAGCAAGAGATTCATTCAAAATTTTGCTCGAGGAAGCCCTCGAGTGACAAAGGAACACGATGATGGATAAATTTGCCCAAATCCTTCGGTGGCTACCCACAGGCGACACATCTTCATCCAACAGCTACTTTGGAGGCACCACTCCCTTTAAGGTACAATTCAACTTTGAAATTCCCATATTTGAAGGCCATAATGATGCAAACGTCATAGATATATGGTTAAATCTTTTGGAAGGATTTTTCGGTTCATGACTTTTCCAATCGAGAAAATATTACTTTTGCACTCTTCAAAGTTGTCCCCCCATGTCAAGGACTGGTGGGAAACCTACTGTGAACAGAAGGATGAGAGGGAATCCTTAGGAATTATTTCTGAGATGCCATGAAGGAACAATATTACCCTATTGGGAGCTATGAATATAAATACATTAAGTGGACCACACTACAACATGGAAGGGATCGAGAGTGCCGGAGTTCACAAATATTTTTCATGCCCCTCAGATGAAGTTGGGTATTAAGAATTCTTACCGACATTTGGTACTCAAGTACCGTGGTTGTCTACACAAGTACATCCAGGACGAGATGGAGTTCCTGGACATATCCTTGCTTGGCATCGCCTATCAATACATTGTAAAGATCGAGCAGAAATTTAAACAAAAGAAGCGAGACTTTGGATTTGTGAATCTGAAGTAAGGGAAAGGCGCCCCCAAACGATAAAACAAAGGACAAAGCCAAGGTGGGATGACCCAGGACAACCCTCCGAATACGCAAGCAAAGAACAACACCATGAAGACAATGAAGGACAAAGAGAAATTGTGTGAGTTCCATAAGAGCCCCACTCACAAAATAAGTGAGTTTCGAGCCAAGTAGTCATTGGTGGCCGAGTTGAAAGCTTCTCAATCATATGCATTTTCTGACTCTGAGTCAAAACCTGACAAGGGGAACGAAAAAGGGAAGAAGATTATTGATGTAAAGCCCAATGCCACCATTCCCACCACCAAGCTCCAAAAGATTGAGCTTGAAGATCAAGAGGAGGGGGAGTGACTCTTCCACTCACAGATGTGGGTGAAGGGTTCTCCACTGCAATTCATTGTCGACTGCAAAAGCCAAAAGAACCTCATTTCAGTAGAGTTCGTGAAGCAGTTGGGCCTACCGACCATACCACACCCTCAATTGTACACCATTAGGTTTCTTTTCCAAGGAGGAGATCTTCGCATCGCCCAACAATGTTGTCTTCCCTACAACATCATTCATATTTAGATCACACTTCGACGAAAACGAATAGAAAATGTTTTCTTTCTATAAAACATTGGTGGGTATCGTCTCCATTGTTAATTAGTTGTTTAAATTTTCATTTTAATGATTTGAAATTATAGAGAGATGTGGTATTATTTTAAGGTTATAATTAATATACATTTCTGTTATAAGATTTAAAATTTTAAAAAAGGAATGTCATATATGCCACAAAGAAGTTCTTGGTCATTTGACAATTTATTGGATAAGGTTTTAGCTATATAAGAGAACGAAGATGCTACTAAGTATTTCTATGGTGTTATATGCAGTTGATTATATTTTTTCATACATTAAACTTTATTTGTGATCCAAGTAGTTGTAGCTCAGATTTTTCCAGCAAGAGAGAATAAAAAATCTTTAATCAAAACCATGAAGTGTTTCAAAAGAAGATGTTGAATCTTCAAATTGTTTGTTGCCTCATAAGAAAAGACACGATTTCAGTCAAAGCCTATAAGGCACACATTATTGGCAACCAAACCCAATTATATTAAATATTGATCTCAAAGAATGATATACACAACGTACATATATATACATCAAGAAACCGTTGACTTAGTTTACGGATCTTCTTGGACTCTAATAACTACTCACTAAAACACAAACCTAATCCCGAGGATTAACTGTCTAACATTTCCCCCTTAATTTGAAGGGATGTATCAAAGTCCAAGAATGAGGGCTCAAAATGCCAAAATGCATCTAAGCCAAGAGTTGAATGTCTCTCAGAAATGGCTTTTAAGGATGACCACAAACCAAAGATGTTGGCTTTTAAGAAAAAACCACAAATGATACCCACGTTTGGAACCTTCATAGCAGTTCTCAAACAAATAAAAAATTTCAACTCTAGAACCATAAGTGTAATTCCTCGAACAATTTTGAATCTAGAAATTCTTGTTCACAAACAACTCATTTAGCAAAAATCAAAGTCTCTTCTCACTAAAACTTTGGCTCCAACTGGTATAAGTTGTGGCTCAGGTTGTGGATCTCTGACTCAGGCTCGCTTGACAAATCTTCAAACCTGTAGTAGACCATCAAAAATTCCCCCCTTATCGGATACATGCTGAGAAGATGAAGTATTCTTCATCACTGCAAGGTTGGTCAACACTCTCGAACATATCCGATGGTATGACCTGTAAATATTCTTGGTTGTTTTCGACCAATCCCAAGAAGAAATCCATCTGAAATTTAGTTTCTCTCTTGCAATAGTATTCTTTATGGAACACCTATTTGAATGGTGATTGTGTTTTCCACAATGCTCTCATGAGTGAAGATCAAAACACTGATCATCACATGTTCAACTCTATTACACTATTGACATCAATCAATTTGTTCAAGAACAACACCATCATGAAATCCAACACTACAAAATTCTATACGTTTAGAAAAATCAAGGAGATGAAAAGATACATCCAGGACATCTTTGTTATATCCCAAACTAGTTTTGTGTTTGTTATGTGTAATCTGTTCCCACGGTCTTATAAAAAATTTTGGGAACAACAAGCTTCACATCTGTATGCAAATGACTCTCGCATACACTTTCCTGAACACGAATTTATGTTGCACCCCAATTTTCTTCTGAAATCACTTCAATACTCTGATCATTCTAAGACTAATGATCAGGCTCAAACAAATTTTTGTTCTGAACAGGAACATGTTCACAATTCTTATTCTATGATTCATGTAGTTCATCTTGCTAGAATTGGGATTCGAGTTGCAGAAACTCGATCTTCTCTTGTGATTTTGCAAACAATTCCTAATGCAGACAATGTGTCTTTGTTGATTTGGAAATTGTTATAAATTGTAGACGACATTAGACTGCTTAATAACTCTAACAAATCATTTAGTTTAGCCATTTTTCTCGAACTCATGATCAACTTTGAAAAGGTGTTGGCTACCACTGAAAATGCACCCAATACAAATGAATTTACAATGATTTAACCGGGTGTCAGGGTTAACTGATCATGCACCCATTTAGAATGTAGAATCAACAAGAAATTCATTAGAGAGTATGAGAACTTCCAAAAATATCTTCCAAAATTGTCTTCACAAGGATTTGAACTTGTGACCTTTAATAGGCTATGTAACTATATGAACGTTTCTCACCACCACATCATTTTCCTTTCTTGATTTTCTATTTTGTAAATTCTATAATCAATTCTCTAATAAAATTCAAAAGCATGATGTCAAATTCTTATCTATCGTAGCATTCTGACTGCTGGAATTTAAACTTTCACTATTCAGGATGGCAGATTCAACATATACATAATGGTATTAATAAAAATCTTTCTCACCTCTACATCAGGAGCAATTCATTATCCATACACTCATCGGTCACAATCAGTGTATCGGTACTTGAGCATATGATTCCAGAGGACAAACAAAACGCTCAAATATCCTCGGAAATTTATCTCCTGGACGGATCAAACCGTTCACCTTTAATTCACTACAAACATACTTTCGCCAGTGATTTGAAAAATATAACTCTATTTTAAAATATAATTGTGAGAAACTCACCAGACCCGGAACAAGATTCGAAAGTTATGGTAACATGTAACATGTATTTCATATGCAGAGATAGGTGTTGACAACATTTAGGCTACTGATTCATTATGAAGCATCCACATTCTTTCTCTTCTTTCATCCAATTGTTAGTGAGGTCAGATGTTGAGAATTGATCCACTTGGAGTAATGAATTTGTAACTCTTTTAACTTTGTCGACTTCTTTGAATTCACAATGCTAGTAGGAGTTGCATCTTTCACACTCATCAGTCGTGCATCCTCCTTTTCCATTAGGATTGCCACCATTCATCCTCAGGAGTACATACATTCATGGCCACAAAACTAGTGGCTCATTTAATCAACGGGGTTGATAAACCTTCACTTTGATACCATTGTAAGACACATGATATTGGAAATCAAACTCAATTATATTAAATATTGATCTCAAAGAACGATGTACATATAAATACATCAAAAAATTGTTGATTAAGTTTCTGGGTCTTCTTGGACTCTAATAACTACTCACCAAAACACAAACCTAACCCCGTGGATTAGCTGTCTAACAGAGCCTATGGGAAAAAAATTATAGTTTTGTTTTTTTAATTTTGACAAAGTTTTTAAGAGTTATTGCACTCTCGATTTGTACAAAGCACTAGGATTTTTTGCCAGAATGGCTATTTAATTACAATAGTGAGATTTCTTTAAAAAAAAATTGGGTTCAGGTAAAGTCTCCAAGTTGAGTGCCAAGTTTTATCATCCAACAACTATTATATTTCATTAAAGGCAACACACATAAGATGCATAAAAGGAAATTCTAAAATATATCTCAAACTACATAATCAGTAAACTTCGGATCATCTTCTCGTAATATAATAGCAAGGAAGCTCAAAGGCCATGATTTTCCAGCAAATATTGCAATGAAAGCCTCAAAGTTTTGTTCTAAATATGTTATATCGAAAGGCAGACTTGCTTCAGTGCATGCAAGCACCACTTCATCACAAGATAACAACAGTTGTGGTGACTCCAAGAATCATTCTACCTATAGTTTAGAAGACATTGTACTCTCAAGAGGGGAGGGAGTTCCAAAAACCAGTAAAACTACTCCATTTCATTCTCAACATCTCCTTGCTCACAGAAAAGCCTACCTTTTGAGGCAGAGTAAGTCGGATTCAATGAATATAGTTTTGGATTTTGATAAATAAATATCCAGGTCTCATTCTAATGGAGTAGATGTGTGGAACAACACATCCTATTCTATAGGTTAGAAAATTGATGTTCTTCAAGTAGTGGAGATTCATTAATGTTCCACTACTACTTCTGCCAAAATCTTCGTTATTTTAGATTCCCTTATTTAGAAGTACAAGTAGTGGAAGTTGGGTGGAACACGGAGACTAGAATGACTGATGGTAGTGGCAACCTCAACTTTGATAACAAAAGAAGGAAACTTCATAAGGAGCGAAGAGCAGCTAAAAGGCAGGGGAACAAAAAAATCCAGTTATAAAAGAGACTATAGTTGTTGTTGGGGCAAAGATTGAAATTATCATAAAAGAAGAATGAGTGCTCATATATCAAATCTGTAATTTATGGAGAAGATTGAAATGTAAATCAATCATTATTCAAACTAATTTTCGCAGGTGGCCCTAGTGAATGAGTTTTGGATGATTATTTCTTGGAAATAGAGCAAAAATTTCAAAAAGTTTATTATTATTATTAATTATCTATTATTATTATTGATTATTATCATTTTTTTTTTTGGCCCAGAAAGAGAGAGAAAAATCTCAAACTAATTTTCGCAGGTGCCTAGTGACGATGAGTTTTGATGATTATTTTCTTGGAAATAGAGCAAAATTTCAATAAAGTTGTGATTATTATTTATTATTATTATTATTATTATTATTTTATTATTATTATTATCATTTTTTTTTTTTCTCAAGAAAGAAAGAAAAATCTTCATAGATTTATATTAAGATAATATAAAGATCAAAAGACATGTCACAGGACAGAAATATAAATCGGAGATAACATTCATAGGATCCCCGATGGGGATCAGAAACAAATCTCAAAGTTATACACAAAATATTCAGATGCTTAGATAACTACAAGCCTGGACAGATATTAAAAAAGGATCGAGAATGAGGAGCATGAAAACCGGATATTGAAAGAAGTCATATTCCCGAGATGCAAAATTCCTGTATGAAATAGGAAGAACCATCATGTAAGACCCTTAAAGACCACAATCTCGGCTCCCTTTTAAGGCCTTCCTTGGAGAGAAGGTCAGCCTGCGCATTTCTGGATCGAGGGATATGGTGGATAGAGTGCAGCTTCATAGATCTCCAAAAGTGCATAATTCTGCTCAACCATCCGGATATATGAGGACAGCGAATGAGTCCAACGCCATTTACATGATCTATCAGAGATTTTGAATCGCCATATATTGATATGCAGTTGATATCCAGAAAAGCACAAAAAGCAAGAAGGACTCAAGTTGACTTTGGCATGAGCAATTTCTAGAAATTCATAGCGGTTTTAGATATTTATCTAGTTATTTAAAGGCCAGTTTTTGCAAAAACGTCCTGCAAACTAGGGATGGCTCATTAAGTTGGAATTCAATTTATATGAAATTTCCATCCTCATACGAGACTTGGAGTTCACAAAACAAAGGTTTCAAAAGTTTTGTTCCTGACATCTCTAGATCTAGGTGAAACATATTTCATTCCGAATGAGAACTCAAATTGTATATCCCTCTTAGTAAATTCCCATCATACAATTTAAAGCCAGTCCAGATGAATGATGGAAGAAAAGTGAATGTGGTTGATACGCCGGGTCTCTATAATTTCCTGGAAAAGATATTGTTAAATATATTGATCTTGCAAAGGATGGTTTCCATGGATTTATTTTCGTACTAACGATTAGAAATTGATTTACTGCACAAGAAGCAGCTTCCTCAGAGAATTTGCAAATGTTGTATTATGGAAAATGCATATGTTAAACAGGTTAAGTAATTAACTGAAATGGTAGAAATGAAATTGTGTATCACTACAAAAATAATGGAGTACCAGTCAACAAAGGACGAAGGTATATCTCTGCACGAACTTGTGTGATCGACGATCCACACCATTTCCCACCCAAATCTAACGGAGCCCCGGTGGATACAAACTGCACGAAACTTATGAAAAGGAATAGTGTCGTAAGCAGTTTCTCCAAACCGCTCACCTATAGATCAATGACCTACATTTGTTCCGGCAGTTTCTCCAAACCGCTCACCTATAGATCAATGACCTACATTTGTTCCGACAACACTGCTAGTCATTTCCAGAAACTGCCTAAGGATGCTTCTGGGAGCAGTTTTGGTTTTCAAAGCATTATACGTGGTTTTTCCAACTTATATGAGATTACAACAATAATGGGACCCACGCGTATTTGTATTACTCTCCAAATCTAATGTAATGTAATGTAACACACAAACTCATGATAAAAGGGATTTATTATATTGTTCGAATAAAAAGAGGGGGATATAAGTTAATATTATATATATTATGTTATGTATAACATTAATATTATAAAAGCATTCTAAAACAAAATCTCACTTATTTAAAAAAGGAAAAGCTAATATTAGTGAGAAGATATGGTTAGGTAACTCTCTATGAGTTAGTTCTGTGCGGAACTAGAAATGCCAATTAGAGGAATGCTCACCTTCCATGACTCACTACTCCTTTCTTTTGACGCAATTCCATTTCTATCGCATGCATGAACTTGAGACCTAGCTCATGGCATCTACTATACATAATTCGCCTGTGAAGGCAAGCTCCATGTTGTGAGTGGAACAAAGTGAGAAAAGAGCCCCTACTTAGAGTTTTTTTTATAGAACGAGAGCAAGCTTGTATTGTTCACTTACTCCATTAGCCATTGGAACTGAGAACTCACTGCAACAGGTACTACAACCTCTACAACAACTACGCCAGCTACTACGAATGACAACAACTATGGCAACCCACACCTCATCTTGCAACAACTTTGCCTCCTACTCTTGGCAGGCAATTACACCCTGAGATTCCTTTAAATATCTAGAGATCCCCCTGCTTTGTTCTATTGGAGACTTCGAGTGGTCTCCGATGGACAGTAACTCCTAGTACAATCCCCTAACTCTGGTCCATATGGATGGTACATGTGATTCATCTTATCATTATGAGGCATTTATCGCTACTTCTTTGGATAGGATGAATGGGATTGTTGGATTGAACCAAAAGGGCACAACGGGAAGAAGCCTATCTGCGTTTCCTGAAGTTCACTTAATGCAGTGGGCACTAGTGCCTTAGATAGGGTAAGTGCCTGGAGGTCAGTGCCAGTCGGTCAACTGAGAGACAATCATTTCCGATCATTGTCAATCATTGCCAACCGGTTAACCAATAGTCAAGGTTCGTCGATGTTGGGATAGGGTCCCTAGGGGTAGTTTTGGGGTTAATTTACCCAATTTTGTAAAAGTTTGGTAAAAAGAATGTAAAGTATCTGTGATATGCGGATGCGGAGCGCACAGATAGATAGGTGTCAAAAGGGTTTTAGCCATTTTTTTTTATCGGTTCTAAGATTCTCCCATGGTCCACGGACCATGGTATTATATGAAGAAACCCTATAAATAGTTGAGTCATAATGAGTCTTAGGGATAACTTTAGATAGAGATTTGGGTACGTTGAAGGGTTTTTGCAGAAGTGCTAAGGCAGGAAGACTCTGCTTCCTGCGCTTAGGGGAAGAAGGGAAGGCTCCTACAGCTGAGTGCGCAGGAGGCCTGGATAGAATCCACAGCTGAGTGCGTGGATCCCTACAGTTGTGTGCGCAAGGTAGAGAGTCTGTAATCTGTGAATGGAAGATCAATAAAGATAAGTTTTTGGAGAATTACTGTGTATTTTTGTCGAAACTGTTTCTGTTATATTTCGTCGATTGAATGATATGTTTTATGAAATAATGAATGAATACTGTGTGAATTTACTAAATCTGTCTTAATAATGCATGATATGAATAGTTATCTACTTCCGCGGAGTTAAAAGCTATTTCTCTTATGTTTTCTATAATTTAAGTAGATCTAAGCGAGCTCCAAGCTTGGATCGCTTATTGATGCGCAAAAGTAGGTAAATCGCCTATTTAAAGTCCACAGATACTAATCACGGACCTTCGCGAAGGTTTAAAACCCATTTAACCTAGTTACAGTAAAGAGCCCTAGAAGACTATCGATCTGCACGAAAGCAGATCTAAGGCACTGAAAAACACCACACTAGTCTCTGGATGCAAAAACTTGGTTCTAGCATCCCCTAATACTGCTTCAGGTGAGACTGCAACCTACGCTACGTAGGTTGTTGCCAAAAAGGGCCAGCAGTGTAGGGTTTTGTTGGTTGGCACAACTAACTCCAAACCTGGGTCAGGACCCCCTAAGCCAACAAATGGTTAAGTTGCCAGGACCATGATCTACTTAAAGAGATATGTGATGTCGCATCATTAGAATCTGACTAAGAAAGAGATTGAAAAGTGGTTAGATTGGAATATTCACGAGTTTGCGGCTCAAGAAAATAGGAATCCACACATATCGAAGGAGGATTGGTTGAATAGATATATGTATACAAAGATACAAAAAAAAAAAAAAACAAAATTGCACTTTTACATTCGAATTATATGAGTGGTTAGCAAAATTAGTAGACAGTCAAGGGAGGTGGAAGCTCGATAGTCCTATAGTGTGGACTCCATAATTGGTGCGATGACTAGAGGCATCTGAAAACAAGATCACACGGGTTGTAGATCATTGGCTTGATCGAATTCTGGGAGGGTTTGTTACTGAATTTGCAGTCGATACCTCAGTTAGTGATATTGAAGTGGAGCGAAGATTCTTCAAGGGACCACGAGGTAAGTACTTAAGGTCATTGAATACTTGGATTAAAATGCTATTATGTGAAAAGTGGGTAATTCCATTATCTTAATGTTTGGAGCTACGCGAAGTGGTAGAATCTTTAGAATTCATGAATCAGGTTCGGACTATAGTCCATTAACTGAACCTTCATCAAGCGACGACAAAGGGGCGGTGTTGATTACACCGTAAAGCATTGTTCAGTTAATAACTCGGGGTATTATGAGGATACCTCATCCGCTCCACCTCCACCTCCACCTCCACCGCATACACCTTCACCTACACCTCTGCCTCCACCTCCACCATCCATCATGGCAAACGCAATGAGGATGTCGATCTTCAAGGGCATAGGAAGTGAAGGTCCAGAGCAATTATGGTTTGTTGCGAACGTTGTATGGACAACACAACAAATCATTGATGATAATATAAAGAAGGTACAGTTAGTTACTGCCTTGCAGGATTGCGCGCTAACCTAGTACATTAAGTATTGCGCTGATAATCCTCATGCATCATTAACAGAGACTCGGAGAAAAATAAATAAATAAATATAAATAAATATAAATATTAAAAAAAAAAAAAAAAAAAAAAAAAAAAAAAAAAAAAAAAAAAAAATAATAATATAATAATAATAATATATATAATAATAAAATAAATAATAAAAAAAATAATAAATAAATAAATAAAAAAATAAATAAATAAATAAATAAATAAATAAATAATAATAATAAATAAAAAAAAAAAAATAAATAAAAAAATAAAAAAAAATAAAAAATAAAAAAAAAAAAAATAAAAATAAAAAATAAAAAAATAAAAAAATTAGTAGGTCTAAATCAGAAGCGCAGTCGGTAATTGAATTTAAGGAGATTTGAATGAGAGTCAATGAGACACCTTGGGACTTTGATCAAAGATTGAAGAGCCAGATCGGGCAGGCTAACATGCAAATCTCAGATACCTGACATCGCGACTGGTTTATAGCATCGACTTTTCCGCACTTAAGAATACCTTTGTCACAATAGAAGATAGCAATGCAAGTCGAAGCCTTAGATATCGCAATGAGGTTGCACGCATCACCTACTCAGGATACAACCCTGGGGGTACAACAGATCCACTCGAAGTTAGAGAGCCTACACCTAGAATTATGGAGTCTAAAGAAAGAAAGGGAAACTAAGCCAGAAGTGCTAGCAGAGGTTTGGTGCTTGAAGTGCAAGGGCCACAGGCACGATAAAGATCATTGTCCAGTATACGTGAATTATCTTACAGGGGGGCAGTTCCCCTGAAGCCAAAAGCCCCAAATGGGCCAAGCACAGGAGTTGTGCTATGGTGCACCATTTTTCAAGTTACTGGGAAACATGCGACATTGCCACTTACTTCAGAAGTTCATTCAGACACCCCAATGATATTCTACAATTTCTATAAATCTGTGGGCCATGATGAGTGCCACTGTCGAAGTTATGAGTTGATGGTGGAAAGAACCCCTACTCAGCCTCCAAATCAAGGCACAAGAGGAGCGTGGGGGGGTTTTCAAGGTCGAGGATGAGGACAAGGGGGAGGACATGGTAGATGTCGTGGTTAGGATATCTACTACAACTGCGAACAACGGAGGCACTTCGCGCGAGATTGCATGAATCCCACACACCCTTCGTGTCAATACTATAGACAATTCAACCATGCCATAGAGGATTGTCTGGTGCTAAGAGCTAAAATGTGGGAAAAGAAAACACAACCTCAGCAGCCTACACAAAATTTACAAATGATGAGGGTTGAGCCCCGCGAGGAGGATCAGAGCATTAATATTTTACTAAGAAGTGGTATGACGATTGGCGCAAATAAAGGCAACCTGAAGAATATGGATGTGTCCGCAAAGCTCCTAAGAAAGAAGCCACCTTTGACCTTAATCACGCTAAGGAAGCATTTATGGAAGCAAAGAAGAGCTTTGCTAAGGCCTCCACCTCAGGGAGCCAGGAAAAGACACCAGAGACCAATGCGACACAAGAGGTTGATCCTTCCGTACTCACTACTCTTTTGGAGACCTGCATGAAGTTACTGTGCAACAGAAAGGCTATGGAAGGATTGCAAAACTTAATAGGTAAGTGCGCCAATAAGGATAAGACTCCTACGAAGTAGTGCACAATTAGAAAGATTAGAAAGCATAAGGCATGAACCGACCGAGCCCCAAGGGTTAGCACAATCGGTCAAGTCGGGGCCTCGCCAATGGGAGGTCACAGGGTCGAAACCCGAAAGCTCTTGGGGTTAGGTTTAGTGTGACCGAGGGGTGGACCCCCTTCGGGTGGGGTCCACCCAGATTTCTCGAACCTAGACGTAGCGGACTCACCGACCAGGGCCCGCGAACCAGTAGGAAAAAAAAAAAAAGGCACGAACTGAACGCGAGATGCGGCTAACAATGCAGATAGGTGATTATGAAATGGACTAGGTGATTTTGGATCTAGGGTCTGATGTGAATGTTCTACTGAAATAGACATGGGAAAGGATGATGAGACCTCCGCTGCAGTGGTCTCTGATTTAGCTCTGAATGGAAAATTAACAGAAAAATCATCCCCATGGGACGATCGTATGGTGTGACAGTCAGTATTGAAGGTGCCAGTGCATTAGCAGACTTCGAAGTTATAGAAATTGTCGATGACAGTAATACCTACCTCGCGCTCCTGAGAATCGACTAGGCTATTGATATGAATGGGGTCATTAATTTGAAGAAGAGGACAATGTCGTTTGGGCATGCTAATACCAGGATGACTGAAAAGTATAATGGGAAGGATGATCCGCGCGATCACCTGGTGAAGTGGACTAAGGCGTGGGGGAAAAAACGGCAGCCAGAATCCGTACATATATTTTTTCATACCTTGGATACAATCCCCATGAACTAGTATCTCAAAACAGAGCTCCACCATGGCACTGCAGAATGGGATGTATTGAAGGAAGGTTTCTTATTAACTTTCAGCTTCTAGGACGGGTTTTAAAGTATCGATGAAGCGCTTCAAGAAATTAAAGCGGTTATCTTCGGGACACCAAAGGAACCTATGGAATGGACCCAACCGGATTGGAGCACCCAGTTATGCCACGCATTGGGATGTTATAATGTGACCGTTGAAGAAGTAGATGAAGACCTGAGGAATATCAAGATTCCACAGAGAGAAGGGCATCACGTAGTAGAAGGACCGCAAGTAGAGAACCCAGACATCTCCGCACCTTTGAAAACAAGACAAGCAAACATTGGCACTGAAGAAGAACCTAAGTTCGCAGAGATTGGAGATTATTGGGACAACGCTACATTAGACAAAGTTACTGAATTACTTTGTGAATACCAGGATATCTTCCCCACTAAGTTTTCAGATTTAAAAGGTATACTTGGTGATTTGGGTGTTATGAGGATCACATTGAAGCCAGACGCGAAGCCTATCAAACAGAGGCCTTGTTGCCTTAATCCTAAGTATAAGGAGAAGGTTCTCCAAGAGTTGGATAAAATTATGGATGATGGCATTATAGAACATGTTGAAGAATCTGATTGGGTGAGCCCGATGATAGTCCATGAGAAGAAACAAAAGGGCGAAATAAGGATTTGTGTAGATCTGCGAAAGTTGAATGATGTGTGTGTTCATGGTCCATTTCCAACATTGTTTACAGATGAAGTGTTAGACAATGTCTGAGGGCAGAAGGCCTACTCCTTTACTGACGGGTTTTCCGTTTATCATCAAATTAAGATTGCACCAGAGGATAGAAGCAAAACCACCTTCGCAACAAAGTGGGGTTGCTTTCAGTACAATGTTATGCCATTTGGATTGAAGAACGTGCCTGCGATATTTTCCCACGTAGTCATAGCAGCGTTCAAAGAATTCATTCATAAGTTTCAGGGAGTATACTTCGATGACTGGACTGTGTTTGGATTGGTAAAACGCCATGTAGCAAGTATGTGCCTTATGTTAGATACATGTTGAAGATACCAGATAGCGCTGAATTTAAAAAAATGTATATTCTATTTTCCTTTTGGGATCTTGGTGGGTCATGTCATGTGTAAGCAAGGATTGATGGTGGACCCTACAAAGATCGTGGTGATTGTGAACTCGGAGGCCCCTAGGAATGTCAAGCAGCTGCGTGCAATACTGGGACACATGGGATACTATAGAAAATTCATTAAGCTTATGTTCAAATTGTCGTGCCCATGGAAAAATTTCTAAAGAAGGATGTGACATTCTGTTGGGATGAGGAATGTCACTGCAGCTTAGATGTGTTAAAGGAAAAGATGGTTGTGCCAATCCTAGTATTTTCCGATTGGAAAAAGGAGTTTCATGTACATGTGGATGCTTCTTGCATTGCGCTGGGTGCAATACTAACACAAGCAGGCGAAGGCAAACTATACCGTCATAGAGCCTTCGCAAGTAGAAGGTTATCAAAGGATGAGAAAATTTATTCAACCACAAAGCGCGAGCAGTTGGCCATGGTCTACGCGCTACAAAAATTCAAGCATTATCTGTTGGGGGACATTTCAAGATGTATACAGATCATTCTGCCTTGAAGTACCTGGTCAACAAGCCTGTGTTGGAGGGGAAGATTTGCAGGTGGTTGTTATTATTTCAGAAGTACGATTTTGAAGTGATTGTGAAGCCAGGGAGGTTTAATGTTGGACCTAACCATCTGTTGAGAATTGAAACAGGTGAAGAACTATAGTGTACCTAGGGGTATAATATGGGGTACAAAGGGAGGTACCCAAGGGAATAATGTAATAATGGGATGGGCCATAGTAATAAATAAAGTGGTTAACCCGTACCATGTAAGGGACCACAAGTAGTTAGTAATAATGTAATGGACCCGTGGTATTAGATAGATGGTATTGAGGGAACCATGGTATTGTATGTATGAGGCCTATATAGGGGCTAGAGACTCCACATTGAGAGATGTCTAGGAATTATTGTATGAACAAGCATATGGCTTGTGGAGTACTCACTTTCCTTAAGGAGTGAATGTATGGTGTTGCCCTACCTTAAGGGTTTGATCAATAAAGTGAATTATTTCTATCTATATCCATATATTGTTATTTATTGGGTTTATTTATATTCTCATATATTTTTGGGTTAGATCTACAACAAGTGGTATTAGATGTATAACAAGTGGTATCGGAGCACTTCCTTGGGAAAAAGTGGATAAATTTAAATTATTATTTTATTTTATTTTTGTCATGAACTTTCTGGGGCGGCAAGTTTGCAGATCAAATCTGTACGTTTTGGGGAAAATTTTGAAAAATATAATTTCAGATCTGGATTCTTTGTGAAAAAATACCCGATTTCAAAAAAAAAAAAAATCGGCCGAATCGAAGTCCGGATGAAGGAGATATCACTGATCTAAAAATCAGTGTTGTTGCAGACATTTTTTCGGGGCAGTGAGTTTGCGGCACAGATCTGTACATTTTGGGGCAAAATATGCAAAAACTAGTTGCAGATCTGGATTCTTTGTGAAAAATACCCGATTTCAAAAAAAAAAATCAGTCGAATCGGAGTCCGAATGAGAGAGATATCACTGATTTAAAATCGACCATTTTTTCAGAATTTTTGGTGGCAGCGGGAGAGTTGCAACGTAGATCTGAAATTGTAGTGCCTAGATCGGGATTTCTACCACATGAGAAGATGTAGAATGATTGTTCTATTTCCGAAAACAGGTCATAATAGGTATTCTGAGCAATATTGACGAAATTGTGGCCATTTCAAATTTTCGCCAAGTGCAATTTTTTCAAATGCTTTTCATGGCGGATCTTAATTTTATAGGGAAAAATGATGGCCCTACTATTGAAGAATTCATACAGAGACTAAAGTTCAAATATGGGGAATTTTGGAGGGCTATAGTACCGATTAGTTTCAAAGATGAGGCTGCCAAATGGTGGCGCTCATTTGACATCGACCAGTTGCTCAAACTCTCAGAGGCCGAATATGAAAGATTCCTTTTAGACAAATGGTCTCATACTAGAAAAAAGGAGAATGGGACATGTAAGGGGTTATTTTCTACTGGTGTATCCTTATTGCAGGTTCATTGATTGATTCAAAAGGAGAAGATCATTGTGTCTATAAATCCTAGTTGCAAACAAAATCTCATAAATGTCAATTTCGCAAAAAAATTACAAGTGCCAATAAAACACATGGAGCACACACAAGTTAAGAATGAGCAAGTGCAAGTTTATAAAGATTTAAAGATTTCTATGGACAAGTATGTATTGCATTCTGATTTTTATGCTTCAGATATGGCTAATGAGGATGTTGTTTTGGGATACCCTTGGATGGAATCAGTGGGTACTATAAATATTAATGTGCAGAAGAAATTCCTGAAGCTCTGGTATAAAAAGAAGAAAATTACATTACAGGATATTTCCATCAATAAGCAGGTAGAGTCCATGGAGGCTGAAGCAGAAGATATTCCAGGGACTGACATATCAAATGATGAGCCTTTGATGATCGAAAATCAAACACAAACGAAGGTTGAAGCAGAAAAAGTTACAGGTACTGATACATCAGATGAGGACTCAGTGGTTGAAGTAATATTGGAAGATAAGAAACAACAACAGGCACCACAACATGTACCAGATACCACTCAGGCTCCACTGTTAGTTAAAACTTCAGCATATCACCACCCACATCACCCCGCAAGAAAACAACCAACAAGATGGCAACGAATTAGCCACAAGGACAACAACCCCCACATGATAGATAGAGAGGAGCGGCGATCCACCTACTACACATCAACACAGAAGAGCCGCCACAGTCAACTTCCATTTCAAGCGAACAAGGCACTAGTTGGATCGAGGATTCACCTTTCTCTTGGATGGTTAGATGCACATGCATGGTACCAATAGACTACTCTTTTGAGTAGATCTTATTATTTGTGTTCTTGCCATGTTTCGGGGACGAAACATGTTAAGGGGGGTGGAATGTAGTGTACCTAGGGGGGATAATATGGGGTACAAAGGGAGGTACCAAAGGGAATAATGTAATAATGGGATGGGCCATAGTAATAAATAAGGTGGTTAACCCGTACCATGTAAGGGACCACAAGTAGTTAGTAATAATGTAATAGGCCCATGGTATTAGATAGATGGTATTGAGGGAACCATGGTAATGACCCATGGTATTGTATGTATGAGGCCTATATAGAGGCTAGAGACTCCACATTGAGAGATGTGAAGGAATTATTGTATGAACAGGCATATGGCTTGTGGAGTGCTCTCCTTCCTTAAGGAGTGAATGTATGTTGTTGCCCTACCTTAAGGGTTTGATTAATAAAGTGAATCATTTCTATCTATTCAGATCTTGTTATTCTTGGGTCTACTTCTATTATCATATATCTTCAGATCAGATTTATAACAAGTGGTATCAGAGCAACACCATACATTCACTCTCACTCCTTAAGGAAGGAGAGCACTTCACAAGCCATATGTTTGTTCATACAATAATTCCTTAACATCTCTCAATGTGGAGTCTCTAGCCTCTATATAGGCCTCATACATACAATACCATGGGTCATTACCATGGTTCCCTCAATACCATCTATTTAATACCATGGGCCCATTACATTATTACTAACTACTTGTGGTCCCTTACATGGAACGGATTAACCACCTTATTTATTACTATGGCCCATCCCATTACTACATTATTCCCATGGGTACCTCCCTTTGTACCCCATATTATCCCCCCTAGGTACACTACAAGAACCCAATAATTTGGAGGAAGGTTTTCCAGATGTGCAGCTCTTTGTGATACGTGTAGATGATGACCATTTTTCTGACATTATTCACTACTTAACTATAGGGATGGCGCCTGAAGGACATACAAATCAGCAGAAGCAATAACTAGTCATTTGCGTAGTCAATTTTTTGGTCATTGCAGGACATTTGTACAAAATGGGGGCAAATGAAATATTGCAGAGATATGTATCGGATTTTGAGCGTGATAGTATGCTCATTGAAGCTCATGGGGGAGCTGTGGGAGGCCATTATGCAGGGAAAGAAACGCGCAAAAGATTTTGTGCGTAGGATTATGGTGGCCAACATTGCATAAGGTTTCCAAAGCATATTGTAAAGCGTGCGATGCATGTCAAAGGACTAGCAAACTAACGCAAAGGGACGAACTATCACTACATCCTCGATATCTTTAGAAGTATTTGAGAAATGGGTCATTGACTTTATAGGCCTGATACAACCACCAGGAAAGAAGACAAGTGCGCGGTACATTATTACTACAACAAAATACTTAACCAGATGGGAAGAAGCATAATTAGTAAGGGATTGTACCGATGCAACGACTGCGAAGTTTCTTTTTGAGTATGTATTAACAAGGTTTGGATGTCTCAAAGTTTTGATGAGTGATAATGGTACACATTTTTTGAATGAAACAATTAGCGCGATGTTGGAAGAGTTTTAGGTATATCATCAGAAGAGCACGTCATATCACCCACAGGCAAATGGAATGGTGGAAGCTTTTAATAAGATCTTGGAGCATGCATTGACAAAGGTATGCAACACGCAGAGGAATCACTAGGACATGCAGGTACCTGTTGTGTTATGGGCCTATAGGATGACCTGTAAGAAATTGGCACGAGAAATGCCATTCTGGTTGGTCTATGGGATTGAAACAGTCATGCCGATGGAGTACATCGTGCCCATATTAATAATTGTAGCCTTGAATGAGATGGCAGACCGTGAGGCCTTGGAGGAATGACTCGCACAGATCATGGAGTTGGAGGAAGACTGTTTCCTAGCACGATTTCACTAGCAAGTGTAAAAGGAACGAGAAAAAGCATGGCATGATATGCACATTAAGCTGCGCACGTTCAAGGTAAATGATTTGGTTTTGTTATATGCTAGCAAGTTCACGAAGTTTTCGGGAAAGTTTCAAATGCATTGGTTGAGGCCATATGTTATCAAACAGATTACGGATGGTGGTGCAGTTCATCTCGCGAAGCTGAATGGGGAACCTTTCCCTGGAAAAGTGAACAGAAGTAGGTTGAAGCTATATACAGGGGATCCTGCCCCTGCGTGATGACTATATGGCAGCAGGTTAGTCTCAGTAATCCAGGCAGCTGCAAGGGATTGCAAGACTATAAACTATGCTGCCTGACTCAGGGATTAGTAGGCAGGCTGCGCGATGAATAATAGGGGTGAAACGGGTAAAGTTGCACTATATAGGTTGTGCCATGGAGAATGATGTCGCGCAGGTGGGTCCAAAGATAATCGTTGAAGTTACTATTCATGATTTGATGGCTAAAAAATGGTTAAGGGGAGCAGGTAGGTGTTATTTATGGCGAAAATATTTGAAGATCTGCTGCCAAAGAAACATTTATTATCAGAATTTGGGGGGAACGGTCGTATTTGAATTCAAATCCCCCTATAAATTATGTATGTTGGTCCAACAGAGAACACTTTACATTCTAAGAGTTGCTTGTGCATTTTCTTCTCTAACGTGTATGAATCGTGAGTTCTGGGAAGAATTTGTGATGCACCCCTCGTTTGTGAACTATTATGCAGTAGCCTGAGACCGATTCATTGAGAGGATGACCACTTCCAACCCCACCAAAACCATTAGTTCCGAAGCAGTTGTGTCTGATGCACTAGGCCTCGAAGTGACTAGTATGGAGGCTACGCCCGCCCATGGTGCCGAGGTCACCTAGGCCAAAACAAACTGACACAAAAGAGAAGCAGCCCACCATGAAAGAAAAGCACTCAACCGCGAAAGAAAAACAAAAGAAGCCAGTGCCGGTGCAAATGTCACCGAGGAAGAATCTGAAGGCACGATCGAATGAGAAAAAGGACAAGCAACCAAAAAAAGTGGTGGATTTAGAAGAAGAAGAGTACCAAGGCATCAAAGAAGTCGATGCCGAGGGAATCAAGCCTATCTCTAGGCTTCCCTGAGTACATCCTTCGCAGAAGAGAAACACCAAAGTGGGCAATGATCTCGATTCTAGAAAATTTGTGGTATCCACTCCCCTATTGCTTGAGCACATCACATTTGAAGGACCTAGGCTCGTGCACATCTTGATATTGAAAATGGAGGACTAGAACCTCGCGGACCATGAAAAATTTCCGCATATGGCGACCCATAAGTACATGACGAAGATATATTATGATGAGATAGGACTTAAACAATTAGAACCCATGAAGTGGGTCTAAGACGTTAAGCAGTCGGGGCTACTAAACATGTTCTTAGTGTCGCACTATCATCGCTCACCTATCAATATGGTCTGGGTGCTCCATATCCTCACACTGGTGCACTCTGGGATTCTGTGGCTTGAGTAGCCCATTCCAATAATTGACATGTTGATCAAAGGATAACAAAGTTGCCTCACAAAGGAGCGGACCCTCCCAAGGAGTTTGCAGGGAAAATCGGGAAAAAGGAACTAGCTGATAACATGAAGAAAGAATATGGTCTTGTGAAAAAGTTGTGTGGGTACTCTATCCTGTCAATTCAAGACCAAGAAGCCCAGTTCGCTACCCACAATGCATGAAGGGTGTGTAGTATAATTGGTCCACATATCTTTGCCAAGAGTTCCTCACAAACTGCCAAGAAGCCCAAGACGAAAGCAAGTCATTTCATTATGCTTGGCTTTTATTATCTATTGTATTAATTGCGTGGAAGTTTCTGGAGGACAACCAATTTCCTCTACAGTTAATGACTGCTCTTCGATGTTTGATGCAGTGATGGAGTTATGGACAAATTTGCAGGAGGACCTGAACCTACAACAACTAAACACGGATGTTCGAGAAACGCATTGCCAATATGATGAGGTCCAAGTGACTGAACGCACTTTAACGCCTCGCCAAGCTACAGGAGCGCAAGCAACTGCTTACACAAGTGGAGGACTTGCAGAGCAAGGAGGCCTTGCTAAAGGCCAGATTGCAGTGATGGATAGAGGAAGCATGTCAGCTTACTCTATCACTCCAAGAGAAGCTCAAAGGATTACAACATACACAGCAGACCATGTTCCTCATAGTGGAGGGGCCAACAACCGAAAAATTGGTCGAAGAAGTACAACAAGCAACGGTGCAGAGAGCTGTAGAAGTTACAGTAATGCAGGTTGAGATGGGAGATCTTCATAGCAAGATCGCAACGCCAGCTGAGTGACTAGAGGGTAAGTCATGATCTTTATGTTGGGGGCATGTTGGGATAGGGTCCCTAGGGGTAGTTTTGGGGTTAATTTAACCCAATTTTGTAAAAGTTTTGTAAAAAGAATATAAAGTCTCCATGATATGTGGATGTGGAGCCTGCAGATAGATATGAGTCAAAAGGGTTTTAGCCCTTGTTTTTGGTCAGTTCTAAGATTCTCCCATGGTCTGCAGGCCATGGTATTGTATGAAGAAAAGCTATAAATAGTTTATTCATAGCGAGTCTTAGGGATAACCTTAGATATAGATTTGGGTACGTTGAAGGGTTTTTGCGAAAGTGTTGAGGCAGGAAGGCTATGCTTCCTACGCTTAGGGGAAGAAGGGAAGGCTCCTGCAGCTAAGTGCGCAGGAGGCCTCGGTAGAAAGTGCAGTTGAGTGCATGGATCCCTGTAGCTATGCACGCAAGGTAGAGTCTGTAATTTGTGAATGGAAGATCAATAAAGACGGATTTTTGGAAAAAATTGTGTATTTTCATCTAAACTATTGATGTATACTTCACCGATTTAATGATATGTTTTATGAAATAATGAATGAATACTGCACAAATTCACTGAACCAGTCTTAATAATGCATTATATGAATAGTTATCTACTTCTGTGTAGTTAAAAGCTATCTATCTTATGTTTTTTTATAATTAAAGTAGACCTATGTGAGATCCAATCTTGGATTGCTTATTGATGCGTGAAAATAGGTAAATCACCTGTTTAAGGTCCGCAAATACTGATCACGGACCTTCGCGAAGGTCTGAAATCTGGTTAACCTAGTTACAGTAAAGAGAACTAGAAGACTACCGATATGTGCAGAAGCAGATCTAAGGCACTGAAAAACGTCACACTAGTCTCTGGATGTAGAAACTTGGTTCTAGCATCCCCTAATACTGCTTTGGGTGAGACTACAACTTGCGCTAGGTAGGTTGTTGCCGAAAAGGGCCAGCAGTGTAGGGTTTTGTTGGACCTGTGTCAAGACCCCTTAAGCCAACAACCGATAAGGAGGTGGTCTTTGAAAGGAGTTTTCCATTCCCTGTAGCAGCTCATAGAAATAATCCCTCAACCCTAGACCTTGAACTCTACAGAGCAACCAATTCTTGGACTCTTAGACTAGGGGAGAAAAAAAAAATCCAACATAATTTTTTTCATAGGGTTCGGAGTCTTGTTTTCATGACTGGTATTGCAAACAGAAAATATCTCTTAAATCTAAAAAATACTCTGCAGTTTGATTCCAACTTTGGGTAGTTGTAGTCATGTTTAGTTTCTCTTGTTTTCATTTTTCATGAATGTTTTTCATTTGTCAGCGTGAGTGTAATGAAGTTGTTGGCTTCTTTTATTTAGCAGATTTACTGATGTTGTTACCTCAGCAGAGAGTACCTGTAGATATTATTTAAAGAAGCCTTAAAGGGTGCTCCACCCTATTGTAAATTCATCCACACTTGCTCTCTTTCTTTCATGGTTCTTTCTACAGAATTATAAATCTAGATTCTTAAGTGCTTGATTTAAACTATTTTTTATTTTCCTCAAATCACTCCTTCAGTATAAGACCCTGCAACTCGCAAAGTTTCTCTAGCCATTATGTTTTGCAAAGCTAGGTTCTTAGAATTAGAAGTTTTGGTTGCAAGCCCTCATGGCCTATCCCTCCAGCCATTGATATCAACTATTTTTATTCAATCTTAAGATGTCTTGGGCACTGATTCCCCCATAGCCAGGAACTGTCTTCGAGAGTTACAACATCTTTTAGCATCATTTTATCTGGTGGAAAAATCATATTATGAACATCTTAAGAGATTAACTAAAATGGTAGAAGAGAAATTGTGTACTAAGTAAAACTACAAAAAAATGGAACACCGGTCAACAAAGGAAGAAGGTATAGTGTAGGAACTTGCAACGTCAACGATCCACATCGTTTCCCACTCAAATCTAACGGAGACCCTGTGGCAAAAACTATAGAGAACTTATGAAAGGAGTGGTGTCGTCAGTGGTTTCTCCAAACCATTCACCTATAGATAAACGACCTACATTTGTTTCAACGACACTGCTAGGGATTTCCAAAAATTGCCTTAGGGTGCTCCCAATAGTAGTTTTGGTTTTCAAAGCATTATACATGGTTTTTCCAACTTCTATAAGAGTACAAAAATAGTGGGACCCACATGTAATTTTATTATGCTCCAAATCTAATGTAATGTAATGTTACAAGAATAAAAAAGGCTTATGGAGAAGCTCAAGTTTTGGTAAGTCTCGATTACCAAAAACCCTTCCAAATTTTTTCTTTTGCCTTACCTTCTACTATTGCAGTTGTTCTCTTGTAAAGGAATCAAGACAATAAGGAGAAACCAGTAGCATTTTTCAGCAGGGTATTGAGAGATGCTAAATTAAAGTATAATATTTTGTACAAACAAGCTTATGCTCTTGTCAAAGCCTTGAAAGCTTTTAGAATGTACATTTTGCAGTCCCAAATTACTGCATATGTGCCAAACTCAGCTATTATGGATGTGTTGACACAAGGTGACAATGAAGGAAGATGGGGCAAATGGATAGCTAAAATTCAAGAGTATGACATGGAAATCAAGCCAAAAAAAACTAATAAAGGGGCAGGGATTGGCTAGGATTTCAACATAGGCGAATTACGAGGCAATGGTGATTAACTTGCTAGCATCAATTCCTTAATCGAAGTCACTTGTTGAAGAAGGTAAGAAAAAATAAAAATATAATAGAATTGCATACAAATATATATGCTCTAATTGGTATAATAATATATGTTATGATTAGAAAGGGTTTCGAATTTTGACTTCAGAGAGAAATTTATTGTGTAATGTGTTAATATTTTCTTGGAGATTTAATAAAGCTTCCTAGATGATTCGAAACTGTCTTTTCGATATGATATGTGTTTCTTGCTATTGTAAGTCATTAATTGTTTCTTCTTCTTTTGGAAAAGTGTAATGAGATTGCTGGTTATTTTCTATAATAAAGATTTACTTTACTCATAATACTTGTAAATTTTAATCAAATAACCTTAAAACTACACTCCATTTTTCCATATAATAATTTCTAAATCTTTTATGTGTTCTGCTAAGGTTTATAATAAAGGATTTTGCAGTTGCAACCTTCTATTCTAAACCTTATACTATTTCTTTCTATCACTCTAGTACAACTTTTAAATCATTTTCATAGTTAGTGAGGCCATCTTGAAAGATATCTTTATCACAAGAAGTTTCATTTGCATTACCTGTACAACTTATCTCTGAATAATCATAATGGGGCAACAAACAATATTTATTATCTTTTTGTATAGATATCCTAGGCACTGACATATTCTCAGCGAGATGGACACTGACTATGAAAATGATTTAAAAGTTGTAGTAGGGTGATAGAAAGAAATAATGGAAGATTTAGAATAGAAGGTTGCAGTTTCATAATCTTTTATATAAACCTTAGCAGAACACATGAAAAAACATAGAAAATGAATGTATGGAAAAATGGAGCACAATTTTAAGGTTATTTGATTAAAATTTACAGGTATTGTGAGCAAAGTAAATCTGTATTATTGAAAATAACCATCAACTTCATTACACTTTTCTAAAAGAAGAAGAAACAATTAATGATTTACAATAGCAAGAAACACATATCATATCCAAAAGACAGTTTGTAATCATTCAGGAAGCTTTATTAAATCTCTAAGAAAAGATGAACACATTACACAACAATTTTCTCTCTGAAGTCAAAATTCGGAACCCCTTTCCAATATATTTTTTTCACTTTTATTTGCCTCCCCAACTGTTGGGCATGGAATCCCCCCACAGCATGTTTTGGGGCTCAAAGCCCAAGTTTTGAGTACTATTTTTGTAAAGGCTCCGCGAATTGCGGACACGGAGCACAAATTGTATGTTAGAGTCATAAGGTTGTCTGCCCTAAGTTTTGAAGGTAGTGTCGGCCTACCCATGGTCCACAGACCATGGGATTGTATAAATAGAGCGATGCTCTAAGTTGTAAAGTAGCGAAAGAATGGAGTCTAGAAGATAGCGAGTGTTTAGTCAATTTAGTGTTATCTAAATTGCTAGTATTAATTGTCAACCCGGGGCTCGTAAACTGATGAAGTGTGGTGCACTATATGTGCTTAGTTAACCTCTTTCTTACTTCGTTGTTTTATAAGGTTATAATTTTCAACTCTTCCTAACCTTCTGCTTTCAACATATAGTACTATGTTAAGCACGATTAAGAATAAGTCCAAAAAGTAATCAAGCACTAAGGTGACAAGTAAGAAAAACCACTTTAAAGACCAATTATAATGTTCAACTCTTCCTAACTCTCTGCTTCAACATACCATACTATGTAAACACGATTAAGAAGTAGTTAGAAATAAGTCTAGAAAGTAATCAAACTTTAAACTTGCAAGGAAAGAGCTTGAAATGAAATTGAAAGCAAAGAACTTGAAATGACTTGAAAGTAAATGACCACATTCTAATGGCATTAATCTCTATTCATATTGCTGCAAATAAAAGAAAATAAGAAAATCACTTCAAGGATTGTTGTTAGTGATGATCTCCTTCTAACTCTCTGCTTCTACTGCGTATTTGCATAAAACACGATTAGAAGGTAGCTGAGACAAATCCAAGAATTGATAAAAACTCTAATCTATTTTATTTGACAAATTGTAACACTACTAAGCTTTTTCCAACATACTGCTTCCTACATATGTGATTATGTGTAACAAGTGGAAAAAGTGTTAGTATCACAAGCCAAGTCTACTCAAATACAAGTTGCAATTAATCAATGTTCTGTTCTCTTGAAAAATAAGCCATTCATGATAAAGAGAGCATAAATTAGTTAGCATCCAACTTGCAAAACTATACTAAAACTATTCTAGAAAAACAGAGTAAAGAGGGCAGCACTATGAATAAGACCACTGCAACTACCATTAGATATTAAAGCAAATACAACACACAATCCCGGGAGAAAATAAAATGCAATAATTCAAACTGTACAAGGCAGGGGCCCCCTTCTACCTATAAAATCAAAGCATACTTAAAATTGCATGAATGAAATCTAATCTACTTACATTCTAATGTGTTCCATGACGTCTACTTCACATCTCCTTCCATGTTGAGAACATCAAAGCTTTATTCAATTTCTTCAAAAGTGCAAAGTACAAAAGCTTTCAAAAGCCATGAGACTAAAAAGCTAAAGGAAAGACTAAAGAGAGGCTAAAAAGAGACTCTCATAAGCTAAGCTTAAGAACTAACTAATGAAGGAGAAAGATTTCCTATTTATACAAAAAGATGAGAGCCTTCTCATTAATGATAATCCATGAATCTCTCCCTCTACTTCTAGAGTCCTAATCAAAATAGGATTTGATAAGACACATGTCTTTTTAGAGTTACAATACAATTAGGAGATGTGACACATATCCTCATGATCCCATGATTCTTTCCACTCAAATTCGAATTTGGCCTTAGAGTGCCACATAAGGTTCTTCTAGAAGCCTCCTTCCAACCTACACATGTCAACAATCTCAACCCATTTGTTAGG
>APFE031647664.1:38276-52422 GCA_000404065.3 Pinus taeda | reverse complement strand
AAATCACTTCAAGGATTGATGTTAATGATAATCTCCTTCTAACTCTTTGCTTCTACTGCGTATTTGCATAAAACACGATTAGAAGGTAGCTGAAGACAAATCCAAGAATTGATAAAAAACTCTAATCTACTCTAATTGACAAATTGTAACACTACTAAGCCTTTTCCAACACACTGCTTCCTACATATGTGATTATGTGTAACAAGTGGAAAAAGTGTTAGTATCACAAGCCAAGTCTACTCAAATACAAGCTGCAATTAATCAATGTTCTGTTCTCTTGAAAAATAAGCTATTCATGATAAAGAGAGCATAAATTAGTTAGCATCCAACTTGCAAAACTATACTAAAACTATTCTAGAAAAACAGAGTAAAGAGGGCAGCACTATGAATAAGACAACTGCAACTACCATTAGATATTAAAGAAAATACAACACACAATCCCGGGAGAAAATAAAATGCAATAATTCAAACTGTACAAGGCAGGGGCCCCCTTCTACCTATAAAATCAAAGCATACTTAAAATTGCATGAATGAAAATCTAATCTACCTTACATTCTACAAAGCAATAAATCTAATCAACTTACATCCTAATGTGCTTCATGACATCTACTTCACATCTCCTTCCATGTTGAGAACATCAAAGCTTTATTCAATTTCTTCAAAAGTGCAAAGTACAAAAGCTTTCAAAAGCCATGAGACTAACAAGCTAAAAGGACTAAGAAAAGACTAAAGGAAAGACTAAAGAGAGGCTAAAAAGAGACTAAAAAGAGACTCTCATAAGCTAAGCTTAAGAACTAACTAATGAAGGAGAGAGACCTCCTATTTATACAAAAAGATGAGAGCCTTCTCATTAATGATAATCCATGAATCTCTCCCTCTACCTCTAGAGTCCTAATCAAAATAGGAACTGATAAGACACATGTCTTTTAGAGTTACAATACAATTAGGAGATGTGACACATATCCTCATGATCCCATGATTCTTTCCAACCAAATTCAAATTTGGCCTTAGAGTGCCACATAAGGGTCTTCTAGAAGTCTCCTTTCAACCTACACATGTCAACAAACTCAACCCATTTGTTAGGTATAAGCATATGCACATTATTTTCTAATGTTTAACCACAAATTCACTTAAAAAGGCTTAGAAATAATAAATATTGGAAAAACATAAAGGTAGCCCAATGACAATGAAAGTGGGATGAATGTGGTGACATAGTAGTGAAATGGAGGTGAAATGGAGGTGATATAATGGACATAATAGTGAAAGTGTAATGGAAATGAATGACATTTTCAAGACTCAACAACGAGCATAGAGTAAAAGTATGTGTTTTTGGGTCGTAGTAGTAGGAAGAGGCTCGGCAACTAAGTGCGCAGAGGCCTAGTAGAGTCCACAGCTAAGTGCGTAGGGCAGAGTCGAGTCTATAACTAGGGAAAGAGATAATAAAGAGAAGTTTGATTCCAAATATTGTGTATCTGTTTTGAGTTATTATATGCTTGATATCTTTTGCAATTATAGTGTCTTATTTATCACACGCACTTGTATGAATGATGAACATTGTTAAGTATAACTAAATACCTATAGATAAGCTAAGTGATCAACTAGTATCGAGTAATACTGCAGACCAAGCCCCGAGTAGGGTTGCGCAAAGGCAACATCGTAGGCTGCGAGGTACTGATAGGTGCGCGTAGCAACATGCGCGCAGGGTCAAACTGCGAACCACTGAAAATCATCAGACATCCCTTGGGTGCGGAAACCTGGTTCTAGCACCCTCCCATACTACTTCGGGTGAGACCTCGGTCCACGCTCCATGAACTGTTGCCAAAAGGGCCAGTAGTACCAGGATTTGTTTGGCTAAATCATCTCTGAACCTTGGTTAGGCCCCTACAAGCCAACAAATGGTTTCATTGTCGGGAGCAGGATCTGCATAAGGGATGTCTGATGTCATGTCATTGGAATCCAACAAAGAAAGAAATTGAAGAGTGGTTGGACAAGAAGATTCACGAGTTCGCGGCGCAGGAAAATAAGAATCCACAAGTATCTAAGGAACAGTGGTTGGAGCGCTACTTATATACGGAAATCCACGAAATTTTCTTTGCATCCTTTCCTTCTGAGCTATATGAGTGGATCACGAAGCTAGAAAACAGTCAGGGAAGATGTAGGCTCGACAAACCAATCGTGTGGACTCCGATTAATGCGCAGACTAGAAGCATCAGAAGATAAGATCGCGTGAGCTGTGGACCATTGGCTCGATCTAATTATAGGAGGATTTATCACTGAGTTCATGGTAGATACAACCGTCAGCTACAATGAGGTGGAATGATGCTTCCTCAAAGGACCGCGAGGTAAGTATATTAAATCTATGAACACTTGGATTACGATGCTATTGTGTGAAAAGCGGGTTATGCGAATAAATTAATGTTTGGGACTTCGCGAAGTGGGAAGATCTACAGAAACGGAACTAGTGTAGAATTAGAAACTAGTCCCTTAATTTCACCCTTGCAGGGAAGCGAGGAAGAGCTCACGAAAGTTTCTCCGAGAAGGCAACAAAGTCCATGCTTACCACCTCCATCTACATCACCACCCATCTCACCATCTTCACCTCCGTCTCCACCCACCCCACTTCCGCCACCACAGTTTAGTATGGCAAGTGCAATCAAACTGTCGATATTCAGAGGAGTAGGGAATGAAGATCCAGACCAATTCTACTTTGTGGTATGGGTGGTATGGGAAGCACAAGGAGTCATAGATGACAAAATAAAGAAGGCTATGCTGGTAAGCGTGTTTCAGGATCGCCCATTAACATGGTACCTTAAGCATTCTAATGACCATCCAAAGACAAGAATCACAGAAATCCAGGCCGCGCTGAACAAGGAATTTAGCAGGCCAAAGTTGGAGACACAATCAATTATTGGGTTTAAGGAAATCACGATGCTCCCATGCGAGACCCCCTGGGATCTGGACCAAAGACTGAAGAGTATGATTCGCGAAGCCAACATGACTTTGACGGATGGACAACACTGCGCATGGTTTGTAGCGTCATTAACACTACATTTATGGACGACATTGTCACAACAAAATCTTTACACCCAGGCCGAAGCTTTGGAGATGGAAATGAGATTGCATGAGACCCCTATACAAGATCCTAGTCTGGGAGTCCAACAAATCCACGCGCAACAGCAAAATTTGTGTCTGGAAATGCAGAGTTTGAAACAGGACAGGACACCTCGGCCAGAAGCGCAAGAGGAGGTATGGTGCATAAAATGCAAAGGCTAGGGGCATGACAAGGACCATTGTCCAGCCTTCGTGAATTACATGGCGGGAGGAGGGACGATGCCATTAAGACTGGAGACACACGCAGGACCGAGCGCGGCTCCTACACTATGGTGCATGATTTGTCAGATAGGAGGAAAACACACTACAAATAATTGTCATCTATTGCAGAAGTAGACGTAGACGTCCCAACAATTGTTTTGTAATTTTTGTAGGTCGGTAGGCCATGATGAACGCACCTGCAGAAGCTATGAACTAATAATGGATTAGACTCCTGCATAGAGGGTAAAGACCGAAATGCGAGCCCTCAATCCAAATGCAAGAATGGTGCGCATTGGATTTCAAGGGCGTGGACGAGGTCGAGGTGGAATGGGATGAGGAATGGGTCGCGAACAACTAATTTGTTACAATTGCAGAGGGCTAGGACACTATGCCCGCGATTGTACGAATCCGACGAGAACATCATGTTCGTAATATACTCAGTTTGATCATGAGGCAGAAGACTACCCTACATTAATAATGAGGTTGCACGAAAAAGGGGTACTCCAGCCTCCCCCAACTCAGAATTTGCAGATGATGAGGTCTGAGACGCGCGAAGAGGACCCGAATGTAAACATAATGCTCAGAAGCGGTATCACGATAGGAGATGAAAAAGGTAAGCAGTGAGAAGAAAGTGTGTGGGTTCATAAGGCTCCTACAAGGGAACCTGAATTTGATTTCGAGCACACGAAGGAGACATTCATGGAAGCTAAGTAGATCTTCACGAAGGCCTCCACTTCAGGTAGTAAGGATCAACTAGAGCCGGAGATGGATCCTTAAATGCTCACTACCTTTCTGATGACGTGCATGAAACTGCTACACGACATCAAACCTGTAAAAGGGCTACAAGAACTTATCACTACGTGTGCGGGGTCAAAACAACCGCACGTGGTCCGAAAACTTGGAAAGCATGTATTGCGCACAAGAAGGGAAATGAGATTGATTGTGCAAATTGGAGAGTATGAAATGGATCAGGTAATTCTGGATCTAGGATCGGACGCGAATGTATTGTCGAAATAAACATGGGAACGCATGGGAAAACCCATACTACAATGGTCTCCTATCCAATTACGAATGGCAAAGCAATAGAAGATCTTACCCATGGGAAGATTGGAAGGAGTAATGGTGTATATTGAAGGTGGAGCGCGCTTGCACATTTTGAAGTGATAGATATTGTCGATGACAACAATCCCTACCCTACGGAAGGAGAGTGTTACACAGAGCCAGTGCAAGACGACGAGAGAGATGACGAGCTAGACTGTATCTACAAAATAACCGCTTGGGAACAGGATTGGGTGAATCCTACAGCAGAAGGCCGGATTTCGTGGGAGTGTGAAAGCTCCTGCACATCATATTCGGATGAAGAAACAGAACGATGGCAAAACCGGTTAAACAAGGTAACCATGCTTAATTGCAACATGATGATTAGATCACTGTGCTGCATGACAACAGAGGTAAGGGATTTACCTATGTATGATGGGTTGACAGCGGTGGATGAATTCCTGAACAAATTTGAAAGCGCAGTGCTGGAACAACAGCGGTTCGATGCTCTGAAATGGGCACTATGCGCGACGCCCGCAAGGTGGTGGGGTACACATCAGAGAAGTTTTGAGGACTAGCACGGATGCAGCCGAATGATGCACCTACGATTTGGAAAACCCCAGCTATGAATGAGTGATGGTTACGAGGAACAAAACAACTTGCGCGCTCACCTTTCCCGATGGGTACAGACATATCACATACAAACCGCATAAGCGCACACCACTTCCAGGATAGAGAATAAAAAAAAAACGCAATGACATGAAAGGCGAAGCGTGCCAAATATTATCCGCGGAGAAGCATTTGATAGGGTGTGCGAAGTGCTGAACAAGGTTCACTAGGTGAAACGCACTGACTGGGACCTGCGCGTACTAGCGATTCGATGGGCCTATAGACCATGTGCAGAACCTTGACCGCGAAAACAATTCAAAGGTTGCGGAATGAAGTAGGGACTGTAATCTCTGAGGAGCAAGCAAAGATGATTCCACACGTAATAGCACCTACAGGTGCGATAGTGCGCAACGCCCAGGACGAAGAAATCACATAACTACGTGAAGTAGAACACATAAGACTTCAGGAAGCCATTTAGCAAGGGAACTTTAGACTTCGCGAACTTGAAAAGGACCAGGTACGGCTAAGGAAGAAAAGCATTGTCAAGAGGCTGGAAAACAAGATTAAGGGAGCATGTCTTGTCGATAAACCAAGGATGACAAGGCAAAGTGCGGATGATCACACTAATGACTTAGAAGACCATCACTGAGAATTAATTAGTCTGCTGCCATGGCTAGGACCGAATATCACCAAACACAGTAACCAAGGGAGCACACTACAAATAGTAGAGTGTGCGGCAATGGTTGATGTGATGGGAGATGAGGATTTTCCGCGGACTATACTAGAGGGCGAGATGGAGCCTCGCACAGGTGGTGCAACCACCTGACTAGCCGTAGGAAGAATAGTCTTAGCACTCCAGGCAGCTGAAAGGGAGTGCTGGACTATAAATTATTCTACTTGGGAGCTGCGCGCTCTGATAGATGCGCGCAGGAACAACCTGTCACAAGGTTCGCGCCCACGCATGGAGGGATGCGCTGCCGCGCGGGTGGGCTAGGAAGTGACCGTTGGTGTCATTTTTCATGACAGGATGTCTGAGTTCAGGCCAAATGGAGCGAGTGGTGGGCATTTAAGACATGAGTTATGGGCAAGATTTCGGAAAATCTGAGCCAAGAACGTATTGATGGCTCGGAATTGAGGGGAATGGTCGAATTTGAATTCCAAAGGTGCTATAAAACTCCAAGGGCTAGCCAACAAACAACACTTGGTTAATTGATATTTGAGCAGTTGAACAGAGCGCAAAGTGTTGAGAGTCGAGCGATAATAGAGCCCTTAAGTTCGCAAAAGACCGCATACAGTGAAAAAATGATGACGACCACTAAGGATGGGTTGGGCATTGAAGAAGGAATCACCTGCAAGGCCGCACAGACCCCCATGGTCCACGAAGTTCCTGAAGGAACTAGGGTTGTGACAGAAATCCTAAATCACCCCGGACATCGAGACCGAAGAAAGATAAGCAAGAAATGGGACCAGTATGCATGTCCCCGAGGAATCCGCAGCACAGTAATTTATCAATGGAAGAAAAAGGCAAGGCAGTCACCATTGAAAGAGATGAAGAGGAAGAAGACTTGCGGACTCTGATTATCGTCGTAGAGGAAGAAGAAGACGTGGAGGAACACATCCAACCATTGCGCTCTGCAGAGAAATTTCCCGAGTATGTCCCTCCGCGAAAAGGGAAAACCAAAGTACCAAAGGATCTAGATGCAATGAAGAGTGCACTCCAACCTCCGCTCCTCCCCAATGGAATTATCTTTGAGGGCTCAATCCTAGGATGCCTGCCCACCTTGAAATTTGAAGACTGGGACCTCGCGGACAACGAGAAGTTCCCACACTTAGAAACGATGAACCTAATGAAACAGAATACGGAGGGGCCGGTGATAAGCTAGAGCTGTGAAAATGGTTGCACGGAGTGGAAAAGGCCGGGTTGCTTCATCTGCTATGGATACCACATTTCCACCGCACGCCCATCACCATTTTCGTCATCAGGCAACTGCTTTGTCTGGTGCATGATGGGTACTTATGGATGGAGGAGCCTATTCCCATCACGGAAAATCTCATCCACCGAATTTCTCAACTTCCCTGTAGGGAAAGAACCCCGCGACGATAGCAAGAAAAAGCAGTGATTTGGCTCTTGCAGAGGCCATGAAGGCAAAATATAAGCTCGAGAAGAAAAAGAGGGGTTATGCTATCACCAATATCAAGGATAAAGGGGTGCGCGTAGCCACCCAGCTCTTGATCGGTAAAGTAATGAGAAAATTCCATGCCGATGAAGTACTAGCGCCGGTGGTTGCGTTGGCCGAACAGTGTGCGGAGGGGGTCCAGTTCAACTGGATCGAGTTCCTCTGCGAAGAGTTTTTTCTCAACTGTCAGGAGGCTCAGGAATAGGGTAAGACCTTCCACTACATGTGGTTGCTCTTATCCATCTTGCTAGTAGCGAGGGAACTGTCAGAGGATAGCCAGTTCTCGAGCATCGACTGAGACTCACTAGAGGCCGCAAAATACGCTTCACTTTAGGCCACCAAGGACGCGAACGGATTCGCGATAACAAGATTTTTTGGTTGCTCATGGAGGCGAGCATCCGAATGTGGATTAATAGGAGGTCGCACCTGTCTCCCACGGTGCACAACAGCCTGCAGAGTTTTGCAGACTTCGAGGCAGACATGCACAATATCTATATCAGGGCACAAAAGGATCTGGCGCAGCAATGGACAAAGCTCACATTCATAGCCACTAATGATGCAATCTTTATAGTGTTAGAGACATGGCCTCCTGAGTGGCGTGCCCCGGATTTGGCGAAGTTGGAGAAGACAACATCACAGAAAAGGAAGGATGATGCCAAGTTGCGCGTCACGCAACTGGCCGAGAGAAGGCAGAATGAAAAGAAACAGTCGAGGTAAGGGTAGTCCGCGAAGCGGCACAGATAGTCCTGGAGCAAAAGAAGGCCGCTGAAGTAGCAACAATGCAGACAGTAGAGGCCGCAATATTACAGGCAGAGGAGAGCCAAGTAGTGTCTACAAGATAGGAGGCAGAGGACACGGAACTTGCAAAAGAGAGCGAGGACCCAGGGGCCGCCTCTACACAGCTCAAACGGTCGCGCATCACAGAAAGAATGGGTCTAAGAAAGAAGGTCAAGGCCTCAAAGTTGGCCATCGACCCGATCACCTTAACTGAAGGTGATCTCCATGACATCAGCGAGATGGTTCGCGATGTCACTAGTGAAGCACTCCAAGAATTTATGACAGAGCAGCAGACTGTGTTGGGGGCCCTAAGGGTGCAGCTGCAGGAGTTACAAGTACAGCCCCTGGAGGAGCGTACCTTGTCTACCCACGTCGCAGTAGACACGTCAGCAACAGAACAGATGCTACGTACGAATATGGCCAATATGATAACCTTGCCAGAGGGAGCGCTAGTCTCGAAGAGCACAATGGATCGGGTGAGGCTTAATGCAGTGAAAGGTATTGGTCTTAACTTAGTTTCCCGCCCCTGCGACACACTTTATTAGCTGCAAGATGGGATAACAGTAGAACTCCGCGCTAGAGAGAGCCACGCAATCCAGGTTCTGAGTGAACAAAAGAATAACATAGAACAACTTAGCTTGCAACGTGACGAGTTGGTGTCGCAGAACCAACAGTTGGTATAGACAGTTGATGATGCTTGCCGGCGCGTCCCAGAGTTGTCCACTCCAACAGACCTACCAACAAAACTACGAATCCACAGTTTGGCCAGGGGAGTCCATGACACTAGAGAAGAAACAACAAAAGTGCAGCTGGAGTTGAATCTCCATATTTCCAAGCTGCGACTAAAGGCGCAGCCTCCCACTCCCCCAGAGGTTAGAGATCAGTGCGTTAGCACTATCGCCGCAGGGATGGAAGACATTGGAGGAGCAGTCCGCGACTGTACCAATATGTTGGAGCAAGCGCTTGAGGTCCTCACTATGTTGCAAAAGGACCCCAACATCCAGCGGCTGGATACCGAGGCACGTGAATTCCAGCAACAATATAACAGCATTAGAGGGACTATGCAGACAGTAGTCCTTACTCAGTAGCTTGCAAGGATGCAACAAGCCAAGGCATTAAAAGAGCAGGTGGACGCAGCGCGCCACAAGGAAGAAGTTCTAAAAACGCGCGTCCAACCATGGATTGATGAAGCCTTCACAATCATGGCGGATATTGAGGGAAAGCTCATGCAGATTCAAGGAATGCATGCACATATGCAACGCAACAGGCCGAAGACAGAGGGTTCAGAAGCAAGAATGCAGCAGGTCCAGCAAGCAGCAGCTTAGTGCACTGCCAACATTCATACCGTATGAGAATAGTTGGAGGGACTCCGCACCAAGATCGTCGCACCGACAGAGTGACTTGAGGGTGAGTCACGATGTTTGTGTTGGGGACCTGTTGGGCATGGAATCCCGCCACAACATGTTTTGGGGCTCAAAGCCTAAGTTTTGAGTACTATTTTTGTAAAGACTCCACGAATTGCGAGTGCAGAGCGCAAATTCTATGTTAGAGTCATAGGGTTGTCCGCTCTAAGTTTTGAAGGTATTGTCGACCTACCCATGGTCCGCGGACCATGGGATTGTATAAATAGAGCGAGGCTCTAAGTTGTAAAGTAGCAAAGAAATGGAGTCTAGAAGGTAGCGAGCATAGAGTAAAAGTCTAAGGATTTTTAGGTCGTAGTAGTAGAAAGAGGCTTTGCAGCTGAGTGTGCAAAGGCCTAGTAGAGTCTGCAGCTGAGTGTGCGGACCCCTACAGCTGAGTGCGCAAGGTAGAGTCAGGTTTGTAACTAGGGAAAGAGATAATAAAGAGAAGTTTGATTCCAAATCTTGTGTATCTGTTTTGAGTTATTATATGGTTATATCTTTTGCAATTGTATTGTCTTATTTATCCGCACACTTGTATGAATGATGAAAACTGTTAAGTATAACTAAACACCTACAGATAAGCTAAGTGGTCAACTAGTATCAGGTAATACCGCAGATTGAGCCCCGAGTAGGGCTGCGTGAAGGCAGCATTGCAGGCTGCGAGGTACTGATAGGTACGCGTAGCGACATGCGTGCAGGGTCAAACCGCGAACCACCAAAAATCATCAGACATCCCTAAGGTGTGGAAACCTGGTTCTAGCACCCTCCCATACTACTTCGAGTGAGACCTCAGTTTGCGCTTCGCACACTGTTGCTGAAAAGGTTAGTAGTATCGGGATTTGTTTGGCTAAATAATCTCTGAACCTGGGTCAGGCCCCTACAAGCCAACACTAGCATATCTAACTAATTCTCAAAACATAATCATTTTAGAATTGACTCCAGACTTGATTACAAAGACCTTTTTAAAATAGTTATAAAAATTGTTTATCTTAGATCTCTCTTTTCTTTTAAAAATGAAATTACAAATATAAAAATATTATATATAAAAAATATACATATAATATTTTATAATGGAATTTGGATCAAGCATATTCCGCTTCTCGACCTAACATGACATATTTAGAGGGAAAACTTTGAAGGCAAGAACAAAATTATGATTTAGGACAGTCTGATTGCACTTGTTGCATAGACTAATCAATAATGTTTTTATAACCTTCTTCTATGCACTTTGAAGATCATATTTTTTAGTTTTCCTTTACATTTTTATTCGGTCTCCTGTGTGTATACATTGATGCATTCTTCAGTTTACACAAGGGATCTGATTTCTTGTTTACGTTGCAGTACCATACTTAATTCTCGATCCTTCCAGATATTAATATTATCAGAGGAATCAGAGTTATGAATTTTGTGTTGTTTATTGTTTAATTAACTAGAAACCACTCAATGTTGATGGTTTTATTACGGTATCACATGCAAAGATACATATTACAATAGTGTAAACTCCTTTTTTTCTTCTTGTAATTTATGTGCTTGAATTCAGATATATGTTGGCAATCTCGTAGTTGACTTGATTAACACCATTTTGTCACAGTGATTAGAGGATTTGTTTGTTTTTAGGTATTCATACTATTGGTAAATGAACATGTCTTAATGGTTGTATTTTGGGGGAGAATGGAATGTAATAATACGTGATGTTATTTTATTTTGCTCTTTTTCATCATCATGAGTAACATATAAATGGAGTATAAGTACAACTAATGCTTCTTTTATTTTTTTCTTTTCTTTGTGATATTCATCTCTAATTTGTGTTTTGTCATTTCTCATTGCATACTTGAGGTTTTATTAGTAGTTATTGGTCTTTTAATTACTAGAACCCTTTCCTAGAGTTTAACCTCTATTCCTTAAATGTCACACTTCCATATCTATAATCTGGACTATTTATTTGCTTGATTAGAAAATCCATTTAATTTGCATTATTGTACAATGACCATTCAATTTTGATTATCACCAGGGATTACCCCCAGGAGTGGAAGGAAGGCCAACCCTTATCACCTAAAGCGAGAGGATCTAAGATCCTCAGTGATGTGGTCTCAGGGTGTTCTTGATTCTCGATTGTTTTCATGTTTACTTTCTCTTTGTGTTTTCATTCTTTCATTTAATGTTTTTCCTCTATCAACATGAGTGTAATGACACTATTGGATACTTTTATTTAGCATATTTACTAATGTTGTTTTCTCAGCAGAGAGTACCTATAAAACTTATTTAAGGAAGCCTTAAAGGGCGCTCCACCATGTTGTAAATTCCTTCACATCTTCTCAACCTCTCAGTATTCTTTCTACATCGGTTGTATTCAGATTCTTAATTTCATGTGTATGAACCATGTCATCTTTCTTTCCCTCAAATCACTCTTTTAGTTCAAGACCCTGCAACTCTCAGATTTTTTCTAGCCATTCCATTTTGGAAAGCTAGGGTTTCAGAATTAGAAGTTTTGGTGAGGGTTTGTCCCTCCAGCCATTGATTCTAACTATTTCTATTTAATTTTAATATGTCTCAGGCGTTAGTTCCCCACAGCGAGGAACTGTCTCTGAGAGTTACAACATCTTTTTGCGACGTTGCCAAAGACAATTGAAAATATCTTCCCTGGGTTTAAATATTTTTGTATGGTTTTTAAAGGTGACAAAAACCAGTGATAGGCTGTAAAATTTTCACCTAGAATTTTTACCTTTGAGCATTTATTTTTCTGGGCTTTAATGGTTGTCCCTGCATTTTTGGCTAATAAGTTTGTCCCATTGGATTTTACTGGGATACCTGGATATCCTCATCATATGCCTACATTTCAAGGGTGGAATGAGTATCTTCCAAGATTCAGTGGAAATGCATATGAAAGTCTGGTTCAACATCTTAGAAGCTTTCATAAATGCATGGAGCAACAAATTATTGTTAATAAAGATGAAGTTGTTCATGTTTTCTTTGGACTAGGAAGTAAGGGTTTGGTATAGATCTTTATCTCGTGCAAGTATTTCTTCTTTGAACAATTTCCATGCAACATTTAATTCATTTTGTAGAACTTTATATTCACAAGAGTTTCTTTTTGAAGATTGTTGTGAGTATTATGATTAAAAAAAAATTTATGTTGTTCCTGTTAAAGAAACTGAGGAGAAAGAAATTCAATAATTTATGGTGAATGTTGATAATGTATCAAGCTGTTACACTAAAATTTGTCACCATGACTATCTGCAGTTAGTATAGCTCCATCAACAGTCATACTATCCTCCTTGTCAAGCCTTATACCTCTGCTCTCCATGTCAAACTTCAAGAAAGAGAGAAAGTCATTAAAAATCATGTTTATCTCTGGGTACCCAGGTTCTCTCTACCTTGCCTGCGTGTACGCATCCCAAGCTCATTGTACCTGCGTACTTGTATGCTCTGTAAGTCAAAGGATGGGTGCGTACTCCTGTAAAGGTAAAATGGCGCGAGTTTCATCTTTAAAAAGTTACTTGTGGTCATTTCTAGAGCATTCTAGAAGATTGTTTAACATGTATTGAGCGCCTCCAGATGGTTCATGCATCCCTATGAAAGAGGAACTTATCCCATCAAGAGAGGAGCTACCCCATCCAAAAGAGGGAGTATCCCATTGATGTTGGACCTGAATAACTTCCTCTATAACACTATAAATACAGGCACTGGACCAGAGGAGGGGAGGTTGAAAGCTGAACATTCCAAAGGGTAGATGCTGCTGGAATTAGGACTTCCTTGTAGAACTTGTGAGGAGAGATTACCATCCTTTCTTGTTTCATTTGGAAGTGGGTGAGCTTGTCAAAGTAGAGGAAAACTCTTGCTGGACCCTGGAGGAACTTGCACAACACCAAGGCTCAGGTTGTAATGGTTTCTTTTTTGTTTCCTTAATACAAATAAGTCCATTCTTCTCAATGATTTGTTGTTAATGAATTGTTTCATATACTCCTTGGTCTATATGTTGAATATGTTTTATTTTATGAGATATTCAGGTGCTATGTAATCGTTTGATTGTTAGTGAATGTAGGTTTCGAAGTGAAGGAGGAGCTCATCTGGATCGACGAGGCTGGACTACTACAACAGCGTTGGACTATAGGTAGGATCTAAAACACTTGATTTCTCGTGTGATAAATGCATGTTTAGAGAAGGATTTCTCTTAATTGTCTTGTTTGTCACTAGAAAGTCTTAGGCTTCTAGGGAGGTTGGTTTTGTCCGCAAGGTTAACTCTTTCCGCATGACAAATTGGTGACTCCGCTGGGGAACTCCATTGATGTGATTGACTTTTCCTTTGAGTGACACTTTGATCTGAAAAGAGTTATTTCTTTTTTGGTTTTTGGCTGTTTGACTGTGTATTTGGGTGGGCTAGCTTAGAGTTAAGTTAGAGTTGAGTTTTTCTTAATTTTTCAGTAGTACGCACCCTCTGAGTTGGTCACAGTGCGTACCTGTACGCACTGAGGCTTTGTACACAGAGCGTGCACGCACCTGTGCCAACAGGCTGCCTGCGTACCCTGTCAAAAATTGAGAATTTTCCATTTTTTCCTTTAGATTTTGTCTTTATTTAGTTTTTACTTCCCAGATTCACTGGTTATCTGTCAGAGATCTTCACATGAACTTGTTTCGTTAGCGTCAAGAGTTTTAGTGAAATTCATAGAAATTCTAGACCTAGGGTTTGATTTTTACATTGGTCCTGTAGTGACTTTGACTTTAGAAGTTGTGAAACCTTGGATCTCTTTGGTTTTGTCAGTCTTCTTAGGAGTCGGACCTGTCGTAAAGTCTACCTGTGTGAGCAACCTACCTTTGTGTTGTCTCTTTGCG
>APFE031647642.1:0-10028 GCA_000404065.3 Pinus taeda | reverse complement strand
ACGTCCACCAAATAGACGCATTGGTAATCTTATTATTCAAATAGGAGATTACAATAATTTATTTCGTTACACTCTATACATCATCCCAATATCTGTACGGGCATATATTTTATAGCTAAGAGAATCCAACTGACTCATAAATCTCTCTCACGACAAATATATGATGCATTAACTCTTTCCCAACAAAATAGAGCTAATATAGCAACAAATTCTATTGTTGTCACCTACATGAGATTTGCCCAATTTATTAAAACTGAAAATCTCAACAATTATCATGTTTTTCAAAATAGCTTTTGTGTTATACTGAAAATCAAGCATTGACACTTACAAGCAGCTTTTATCGTTTTAGATGTTTGTTTTTTTAACTTATGTTATATAACATTTTTCATTATGCTTATGTGTATGCGTTATGCTTTAGGATGGCAAGGATTGATATAAAGATTTAAAGTTTCATTAGTGTAATTGTAATGATGTACGACAAGCATTGACACTTACAAGCAGCTTTTATAGTTTTAGATGTTTGTTTTTTTGAACTTATGTTATATAACATTTCTCATTATGATTATGTGCATGCCCTACACTTTAGGATGGCAAGGATTGATATAAAGATTTAAAGTTTCATTGGTATAATTGTAATGATGTAAGGCAAGCATTGACACTTACAAGCACCTTTTATAGTTTTACATGTTTGTTTTTTTGAACTTATGTTATTTAACATTTTTCATTATGCTTATGTGTATGCCCTACGCTTTAGGATGGCAAGGATTGATATAAAGATTTAAAGTTTAATTAGTATAATTGTATACGGGCTAGAACCCTTACAATCATAGACATAATGTCATCTTTCATGCTCCATAATTGTTCAAGAAGTGTTATATTGTTACCATTCCTGTAGCCTACTATACTTCTATCAAAATTTATCTTATATGTTCTTCAAAAAGAGCCATTATATAATATTGTTCGACATAACATTAAACAAATAAAGTTTCTCAAATGCAACTCCATTCCTGGTTGTCCGTCTGCAACTTCATTCCCATTTTATTCCTTTGCCTACATCTGAATTTCTAGTAGTTTCTCCTCAGGCTCAATTGACAGAATTGTTCTTGGAGAGGATGGATCTTGCAATCCCAATACCTCCTTCAGAACTCCCACTATTGTTGCCTCTACTGCAACCTCAATTCCATCAACCTTCAGAGTCAAATTATCGACTTTGGTGGACAATATTTCCACTAGAAGGAAAATGCACTCCATATCCTTGCACAACGCTTCCATTTCCCTTGAAACCAATGAGAAATGGGAATTTTCCTCCAGAATATTTTTATCCCCAACCCTATCTAGCTTGCCAATGTGTTCCTCCCCCATGAACTCTACATGCTCCAAACTTTCACTGCCCTCAACATTCAATGACACCATGCTCCTTTGCAAACAAAAATTGACAAATATTCTATGCAGCTCCAGCCTCGACAATTTCTGTTTATAGCTAGTGGAGAGCCCTACGCCTTTCAGAACTTCCATCAGAGATCAATGAATGTTTCTAAACTCCAAAAATTGACTGCAATTACCAGTTCTCTGTAACATATCCCTCACCTGATGCTTGGTATGATCACATTTAATCCTCAATCGAATAGATGAGATACAAACCTGAGGAGTGTGATATCCCAATGCACAAGCACAAGAGTTATGACACCATTTGTCCTCACTCCAGTAATTAACCACCTTGAGGGATTCTATATCTCTTTCTCCAAATCCATGAGCCACCGAACTGTCATCTTCCTTAATGATATTTAAAATCGAGGAATGCCTCGAATCTTGCTCTTGTCGTCTTGTCATAAAGGAGATATCCCCAACCATCAAAACATTAATCCTCTTAGTCAGCATGGAATATATTGGAATGATAACACACCTTGGTCTAGGAGAAGAGAGCCCTAATCAAGGCATACCCTTATATTGGTTTGTTCATTTGCAATATTATTATTTTCTCTTTTAACATAGTAGAAGGATATAGATTCAAATTTTTGGATTTGATTCCATATTCTCTCATCTAAGGGGGACAAATATTTTTGGACCATATATTTTGCTTAATGGAATTTATGAATAACTAGCATTGAGTCTCCCAATACAATGAGATGACCAATTCTTCTTTCCAGCATTATTTTTGATCCTAGCCGCAAAGTCAGTTCTTCTTCTTGATTATTGGTGATTTTTCCTAACCCCCATGCAAATTTCATCTATATTTCTTTGTCGGGGCTTATTAACACCCCTCCCGCAACTACCTCCCTCGAAGAGGATAACTATATTAAACAATATGATGTCGAATAAATATTTGTCTATGTAAGATATCATTTTCCATGTATTAAATGTACATGCATATCTTGAACTAAAAAAATATATGAAGTTGAATCACGAAAAATGAGGAAAGAAAAACAATAACTTTACAGGATTCCTTAATATTGCATCTCTAGAGCACAACACCATCTAGTGAATAGTATTCCTTTCATATTTGTTGTTTTTATTTGGTTGTGCATCAAACACCTAGAAATAGAAGGATTTGACATATAGTCACTTCAATTTGTAGTCGCTTGAATGGTCAAATTGTAGTATAGGAGACCAAGATTGAAAAATTCTATGCACACAACAATTTCTATTAGTTCATAGTGCGATTCCATTTTAACAATATAGAACCTTAACATCTTTCAAAGGATGAAAATTGATTTATTTTGCTCAAAAAATCCCCCACGTAGGTGATATTTACCATTGTTAGCTTTTCTTCCCAAGTATACTTATGATCCTTGCATCTTGCCATGTGTCCTAATAATATATTTTTTTCAAATTTTTCTTCCTAGCTACACTTGGATAAAAACAGAAATTTAATGTAAATTTTTGAACTATATATTTATATGGAAATGATTTCTTCTATTTTAATATTAGTAATAGAGTACATGATATATAGAATTAAAATCTCAATTTTTATTTCAATAAGTGAAAATTGATTAGTATACTTTTTCACTCCATTAGGTGGACTAAACAAAAATCTATGTCTATGAGCAATAAAATTAAAAATTGTTATGGCTTGTGGTCTTTGAAATTTATAATGGTTATCTAGTTTGATATAACTTATTGCAAAGAATATCAAATGGTGCAATAGAGACACAATAGATATAAAAATAAATGAATAATGGTGTGGATATCATCCGCCTACTAGTAAAGGGATTTATGATCTATAAATTGTCATGGGTATTCAAATGTATAGTTTGTCAGAATAGGTCCAATAAAACTATACATAAAAATCCAAGATCTATACTATGATGATTTATTTCTCTTTAGATTATTGGATCTGTAAATTATTGGTTATTGTATATGAATGCAAATTATAGTTATTCAGAATATAGAGAACAGGGGAATAAAAACTCTCAAACCATGATTCACACAATATATAACCAAAGAAACTCTTTCGAGAGAAAACCTAGACGGAAGGTGAGATCTCTCTACTCTCTTTCTTTGAGGAGAAAATGGTTGCGAACACAAAGAAGTAGGTCATGTGGCTCGTGGGCTACTACAGTTCGATTCAAAAAGAATGGATCCCCTTTTCCTCCTACTGGCCAAGATATAACATAACCTGATAACCAATTAGTGGTTAGGTTTGACTCCCTCAATTCTTAACCATAGTTACACTATGGATTACTTTAAGTTATTCTTCACCATGATCATTTTGCTATCCCATTTTCCATAAATAATGGGGTTGACATTGCATCCTCTTGAATTATGGTGGCTAAAACAAGAAGGTGAACTTCCAAGTGACATAACATCTAGATACGAAATCCAATTGAGGTGATTCTTACACCGTTGGAAAGGTATCTATGCGTAAAATAGGAAAAGAAGGTGTGGCACTAAATATGAAAATATTTACCCCCAAAATTCCATTTTATGCCTCAAAATGCTCCTGCAAGTTTTTAGACCCTAATTTTCCAAACTGGGTCCCACCGGTAAAAATGGTTCTCTAAGTTGATTCCTCTGCTTTTTCCAATCGAGAAGAATCGAGATGGATGAAAAATTATATAATGATCCAATCTAGATAAATGTCTTTCTTCGAAGCCTTAAGCATTGTGGCATCCCAAAAATCACATTTCTTCTCATTCCAATGACCAATGTGAAACACTTGCTCTTCTTGGTAGTGGTTGGATTGGTTTGACCTCCATAAAACATTATTGTGATAGAATGAAATTTTCTATGAACCTTGAATTAGATGGTTTGATAGATTCTCTTAGGTATCTACTTGTCCCTCTCCCAAAAGGGTGTTGATATTGACCTTCATCACTATTAAATTCAATGCTCTCTAATTCTACCACATATACGAAATAAATAAGAATGTGACTAGTATTTGTATAGAATAATGACTTTTATAATCCTAGGTTAAGTAGGCTTCCTCTCTTCCTGAGCATTCCCAAAAAACAAAGATGACACTCTCTTTTATACATAATCTTAATTAAAAATTAAACAACAAATGTTTGAACATATATCCACTCGAGAATTAATTAATAATTGGTGCTTACAACCATTTTACAACATCATAGAATATAGATAATGATTTCCAACGTTTTTTCTAGTTCCCAATAGATTTTGAAATGTTATTGGTTGTCAAATTTGAAACAAGATATGTGGGTTATAATAGCTTGTCCAAAAAATTTTCAAAATATTTATTAATGATGTTGGGATTCCCAGATCCATGACATAGAAATGAGAGATCTTTGAATTTGTAGTATAAATGGATATGCACATGTGGACAAAAAAATATTCCTTCCAATAATTAAAACCATGAAATATATATTTTGTTATATTTTCCAAATGGATACATGATTGGTGGTGGTTTATTCCCTCATATGTAGCATGCTAAATTTACAACACATGGATTTTCAAATGATCTACGCCACTAACTCAAAATTTCCTTCCACTTGTAGCATACAAACCCATAGAAAAAGTAATATCCTATAGTATCTTGTTCATGAATGAGCCATTTTTATATATATATATATATAATATTATATATATAATATATATATATATATATATATATATCCAAAGAGAAATCCTAATGTTAATTAAATTTTTAAATAAAATACCAAATAAATGCCTTATTAAACTTATGGGGTTATTTTAATTTTGTTTTATCATCAATATTTTTATTTTGAGCTAGTGAAGCTCAGTGATGAAACACAACTCCATACTTATTATGCCCCCATTCTCTCGCTATTTCATGGGAAGTCCACACTATTTTCTAATGTTTCTTGGGATGTTTGCACTATTTTCTTATGTCGCTTGGATCAAACTTCCTTCCACTTGGTAGTCAATGATTTCCTTCTTATTTGGAAGTTCCTCTAGATGTTCCAAACACCCTTATTTATTGTCTTATCTTCCAATTGATTTCCGAAATCACAAGGGAGTGATTTTCTTGTGTTGCATACAATTTTAAATACAAAGGTTCCTTAAAACCCTAATAGATACCACATATAATATTATAGGATTGATGTAAAATTTCTTTTATATTCAACGTAAAATTGAAAATTGTTTCCTATGGTCCTTCGAAAAAGTCATTGCCATAGATAATTCATATCATATTATACATATTTTGTGTTCACTCCACTGTGCTCAATAACCATATCATAATTATAATGCTTGAATTGTAGCTTCATACTTAGAAACAAATAGTAGCTTGAATTTTTTCCTATATTCCAATGCTTCCTAGGAATTAAGCCTCATGAACAAATTTTTGGTCTGAATATATGTGAGATACCTTATAAACCAATAATACAAGTAATATTAACATATTATTTGGTCACACCATAGGAGTCCATAGTGATCAATTCCATTCCATAGATGCAATTAGTATCATTTGTATATGGTCCTCCTTTTTATTGCATCTAAATAACGAGCCATTTTATTTTTCTTTCTAGAAGGGAAAAGTTTTGTTCAAATATTGATAGTAAATCCCTCTAAAAACTATTTACTTTTACAATAGAGGTTAAAATAGGATCCTATTTTGGCTACTTTCCTGGATTCATTTACAATATTATCCTCCATGCTAACAACATTCATTCCCTCACTCCCATGTTATCTAATATCCAGAATGAGATGAGTAGTCTCACTTATCTTAGTTATCTATTCCCTATTCCAATCAAGGTTGTTTTGTAGGACATTTTTTCTTTGTAGGCTACCCACTTACCTTTTCATTCTACTTTTTGTGTGAGAAAGTTTCCCAATTTATTTTAATGATATTTAAATGCAAACTACCCATATTACAATTTCCATTTTCAATGCACTTCCCACCCACTTTGGTTTTTACATTTGGTAGGTTTTCACTTTGATAATTACATTTTTTTGGTAGGCATATCCTTTTTGTTCCCATTGCCTGGGCCATCCAAATCCAAAATTCGTTTTTTTTTTTTTTTTTTAAGGATAGACTACTCACTTTTTATTTTGACTTTTCCTTATGCATACCTTTATTTTTATTCTATTTTTTACATCACACTTGAATTTTGTTTTCTCTTCTTGGTCTAATTCATAATCGAGGAAAATGCGTATAAATCATATATAATTTTTTTAGGGAACATGTCATAGTGTTAAAAATTACTTGAATGCTAATTTATTTAAAATCACCTCAAACTTTTCAAAATTTGAATGCTATCTCCTCTGAACATAATCAATTTTATTTTTATATTAATAATTAAAACATTTTTAAGGACAATAGTACTTTTACTTAATTCAAAATTTCATGATTTTTGCGATGAAACATTAGAAGTCTTCTCAATGCTTTGGATATGCTTTCTTAAATGCCCTAAATTTTATAGAAATGTGGTTAAATTCAATTTTCTATTATGAGATGCAATAGATGTTTGTTGCGGGAGTTTGCACTTTCATATTTATGGACTTAAATGTGGAGAATAAAATATAACGGATGAATATTATTATATTTAAAAAATGATGTAGAGTAATTTTTTTGGTAAGCTATTATTTTTCATATACATGATTATTTTTAAATAAAAAAGTTTGAAGTTGAATTATGAAGAAATGATGAAAAACACCATTTATTGAATAGTATTTCTTTCAAATTTGTTCTTTTGAATTTGTTGTGTGTCAAACTACCTAGAATTATGGTAGGTTTTAGGCTTTTGTGGTTCATTGTTGTAGATGGAGATTTCAGATTCACCACAGTTTATTCGAGAATTGTCGACATTTCGAATCCATAAGTGGATCCATCTTCAATGCAAAGGTTGAAGAAAGTTAAGACAAACAAAATAATAAATAAACAAAAGGAAGACATCAGATACCTAAAATGTCTGGTAAAAAAACATATAAATAATTAAAACCTAAAAATAACTTAATAATCAAATGAATATGAAAAAAAATAAATAACCTTAGCATAACGATTATATATATATATATAAAAACAAAATGACGAAATCATAGACCTAAAAGTTTAGCTAAAAAACATATAAATAAATAAAACCTAAAAATAACTTAATAATCAAATGAATAAGAAAAAACAAATAAATCTAAGGATTAAGATTATATATATATATTTCAAGTTGTATGTGATCCTCTAGGCTTGACATGTGGCTTGAGGCGCTGCTACCCAGGGGCATCTAAGTTGTCGGATCACACCCGGCCTGGGCCACACCAGCCCTTACTTGGCTGGATTTTTTAGGCCCGGGCCACACCAACTCTTAGTTAGCTTGATTTTTTAGCATGTCTCCCGTAGCACAGGGCACAATGACCCGCATTGAGATTTGATCCTGGGTTGCCTTGCCGACGAGGCCCATCCTCAACGATTGTGCGAGTGAGACTTGCTAAAATTAATTATATATTTTAATATTAAACACACACACACATATATATATGAGAATATTTTATAATAAATAATATCATAATATAATGTATTTTATAAATGATTTATTAATAATAAATAATAATATGACTAAAAATTAATTAATTAAAATAATGTAATATAATATTAATTAATAAAAATACCTATTATTATAAAGGTAAATTAATAAGTAGCAAATTAATTAATAGAATTAAATAATTTAGTAAAATGATTAAGGTTAAATAATTTTAATTATAATATATAATGTTAATTAATAAAATAAGGAATATAATAAATATACAGAAAAATGTTTTTTGATTAAAAATATGGTAAATTAATTATAATTGAGATTAATGTATATTAAAATAAAATAGTAAATTAGTATTATATGAATTTAAGTTAGGGAAAGAGAGTCATATCTGATATTTAAACATAAAATTAGAAAATTTTGGCATGTAGTCACTTCAATGATCAAGCTATATATTGATGATCCTTGCATCTTGCCATGTGCTCTAATAGTATTTTATTCAATTTTCTTCTTCCTAGTTATACTTGTGCTAAAAACCCATATTTAATGTAATTTTTTGAACTACATATTTGTACTAAAAGGATTTATTGTATTATTAGATTAGCAATGTAGCACATGTTATTTAGAATTAAAATGTCAAATTTTGATTTAAACAAGTGGAAGGTGATTAGACAACTTATGTGCTGCATTAGGTGCATTTAATTGAAGCTACGTCTATGAGAAATAAAAATATATATTGTTATGGCATGGTTATGGCCCAAGACACAACATGTTGTGCACCACTCTATTGTGAAGTCTTGGCTTTGGCACTTGGTTTCAATTGTGGTTTCATCCTATGGTTTGATTCACGATAATATTTTTTTGGTTGATGGAAAAACAAGCAACATGGTATTAGCACTGAGTTTGATTGTGTTGCGAGTGCTCATGGGCGCATTCTGTTGAACAACACTGGGAAAGTGCATTCTGTAGAAGATGGATCAGAAAGGTGCATTATGTTGAATTGTTAACCCATTGTATTTTTGTAGATGATACTAATTGAATTCAAAATGCCAAAATATTTGGAAGAATGTCAAATCAATATGGAGATAATTTAATCCATCAATCCATTGCAATAATACTATAGGATGGGAAATTAATTGTTTCGTCTCGAAGTATGTTGCACTAGATCATAGATGTTGGTTGATCAATTTCAAAAAATTGAAGAGGATTGATTTAGGGAAAATATCGAGATAATTGTTGGTTCAATTCCATACTAGTTGAAGAAGTGACCTGAATTCATTTTGCTACTACACTAGGCATTCCTTCTTCCCCTAATGTACTCCAACTTAACAATTTTCATCTCTTATCGAGGGTTGAGTTTCTATTTTAACAATATAGAACCTTAAGATATTTTCCAAAGATGAAGTTTGATTGATTTTGCTCGAAATATGGCCTTGTAAATGATACTTACCATTGTTATATTTTCTTTGTGAGTAGACATGTGATCCCTACTTCTTTCCATGTGTCCCAATAGTATTGTGTTTTAATTTCTTCTTCTTAGCTACACTTGGCAAAATAAACCATATTTAATGTAATTTTTCGAGCTACATATTGATACCCAAAAGAGTTGTTCTATTATTAGATTAGAAATATAGTACACACTATTTAGAATTAAAATATCAAGCTTTCTTTTAGCAAGTGGAAGGTGATTGGACTACTTATGCATTGCATCAAGTGGATTGAATGAAAAGATATGTCCCCGGGAAATAAAAATAAAAATAAAAATTGTTATGACTTGTGGTCTTTGCAATTTATCCACTTACTAGAAAAGGGATTTCTATTCTTGAATCCTTACGCATTGGGAATCCCATTAATCACATTTATTCCCATTCCAATGACCGATGTGCAACACTTATTCTTGTTGGTGTTGGTTAGATTGGTTTTGCTTCCATAAAATGTTATGGTGATAGGAATGAGCCTTTCTATGAACCTTGCATTTGATCTACTTGTCCTTCTATCCAAGTTCTTTAAAGGGTGCTAGCTCAATGGAAGAACATTTTCCTTAAAATGTTCTATACCATAATATAACATGTAGGATTGTATTAGAGAGACATTTTTTATATTTTGTCTAGAGATATACCAAGGTTGAGACTATATATATAT